>JAQJVL010008727.1:0-18632 GCA_035578905.1 Stictocephala bisonia
CGTGGAACACAATACGCATGAATGGCTCAGCAAGTCGTCATAACTTCCTTAAATCACAGATACTGTGCTAAAAACTTTACAAATATATAAACTAAATACGTGTTAACAGTCATGGAAGTAGAAAATCATAATGTTGGTGGAATCATTTTTTAAATATAAATAAATTAGTATTTTATCAAAACATACACTGATACGTTTGCCATGTTTATACTTGCGTGTGTGAAGTTCAAACGATGATGTGCTACTGTATTAAGTATTGTATAATTCTGTAATTTTACATAAATGTACAAACAGCAAATGTTAAAGTTAATATCGCAAGACTTTTATTTTATGAAAGAATACAGTCAGTTATTCTTAACTATTGGAAAGTCTGTGTTACAGTACTTTTCAATTAAATATTACCGTAGCTCAAAAATATATATATATCAATACGTTTCTGGAAGAGTCGGGTGTGACATGATGTACTTTGACTTTTACTGGTATATCTAAGAGAAATGATATTCAATAGTAAAGTTAAATTCCTCAGAACCAAACTTGGGAATATTGTCTACTTTTAAAACAAGCGTTCTCCAAACTTACGAACTTTTCCAAGCTTCTCTTTTTTATAGACTAAAAGATTTACTGTGCCTCGTAAAGAAGATTAAAGTTATATCGAAAATCTCTTCTTTTTTAGACGATTAATAAACGCTAAATTTTCTTCAAAGCAGCCACTGTATTCACCATAAAATTGTATTAAGATTTTATAAGGTGAAACTAATAAATATATACATTTAATAGTTCAGTTTGGTTTTAACTGGATTTCGCCTATGTAGCATTGTAAATAAACAGGTAAAAATGAAATTAAAGTTGTATTTATTAGGAGCGAAGTTAAAATAAAAATAAAATCCTCTTCCACTTTTAAACCCTCCACCCATGAAGTAATTATGAAAATTTTTTATTTCATAATGTATTATGCAGTAATTTATGTAGTAATTTATTTATACTGGACTTTTAATTTTATCCTCACATGCCAAATTAAGTTCAATCCAAACAAAATATTATTAATATCATAGTAAGAAAATTAAACTATTAGTTATAAAGCAATCCAGAAACTCTGAAATGTAGGTAGCTTATGAATCACATTACAGGTTCATATTCGTGTAATATTCTTCCCAAATCAGCGGTTTTACAATCAAGACAGTAAAGTACCTAATAAAACGGCAATGTCATAAAAACCTGGCTATAAAAAGCAAGGATATAAGTTCAGCGAATATTCCGTTCGTGAAAGCTCTTTTATCTTCCTGCTTCCAAGGACGTAATCTTCTTGCCAAAACGATTGTACACTAAAACAACCTTCGACCAGCCGGGTCCCTTCCTTTCCCTGTGCGCACAGGATCCAAGGTTTGAGCCTGGGAGCTATGGACGACGCCCACGCCAGATTGTTCACGACACTAGCGCTCCTAGACATCACGACAAGTTGATGCCAACTACAGAGGGAAAGTTAACTCATAGGCAGATAAGAACAAAGCCCCATAAGGGATTGATAGGGTCGGGCTACATCGCTAGTGTCCCTACGTATGTAAATATAAATATTTAGGAAAAACTAACCTGTTTATCAAGGACTCAGATATTCCCAAAAATTAACAATTCATTGGAATTTATTCGCTGTACTTAAATATTTAAAACAATAAATTACTCTGTAAATAACTGTAATTTTTATATGTTAACTGTGAGTATTCTTTTTTTAATTCGAAGCCAAAAGTAGATGTTTACTTTATATTTATTTAACAAATTTAGTACAAAACAAGTGATCGGCACAAAACACAAATGTATTAAAATATAAGAACAAAATGTACATATATCATGGTGATCGATTTCGGTTACCTTCGATATCGGTCGGTCAATCCTCGTTTACCTTTCTCAGACCAGAGGGATCACAAAGGAATCATATGTAATCACACAAATGTAGTGTAACTCGTAAAATTTACGCTATTTTGGAGTTTACAGAGACAGTTAAGTTAAAGTACGAAATATTTTTCACGCATGACTTGTAAATTTGTACTTTTAGAGGATGATAAAAAAAGTAACCTTGAGCCCCTACAAGAGAGGTAAACACCTGTTGGTGGGATAACCAAAGGTAGAAGCTGTTTTTTCTACTTAACTATATTCACCACACAAATCATCCAAGACCCGAATCCTTTGAATACTCACACCACGGCATCTATTGAACGAATCCGCGACACAGGAGCGCCTCTTACCTGGCTAAGGGGTTGTCATAAATAATTTTCGCTAGGGGTGCGACTCAGGAGCGCCTCCGAAAAGGGGTGGGGGAAGCGCTCCTGTGTCGCACCTAAAACTACCAGTCCTCGGCACTCTACCTGCTTCCTACCTGCGGTGGCACTCGAGGTGCGACATGGACTACCTGTGTTAATCCCAGCGACCCAAAGGGCCATAAAACTGGCACTCGAGGTGCGACATGCCACCTCAGGTAGCCCGGCGAAGGGTTGCGGGGTTGTAGACGCGCTCTCTCTCTGTGTCCATAAATAAATATATAAATATGGACACAGAGAGAGAGCGCGTCTACAACCCCGCAACCCTTCGCCGGGCTACCTGAGGTGGCATGTCACACCTCGAGTGCCAGTATATATACACAAAATAGGACCTACGTTACTAGGATAATCACACTATTTCAATATTTTGACCTAACCTAACCAACACGGCCACACTGCTAGCCGAAGCGCCATGTCGCACCTCGAGTGTTAGTTTTGGGTTCTCTTTCGCTGCATGTCGCACCTCGAGTGTCCAATTATGACCCTCAGGTAGTCCATGTCGCACCTCGGGTGCCCCCCCTACCTGCTATCAACAAGCTCAGCTCGCGGGGCCTTCTATATACCAACCAATCTAATATCACAACGGCTACTATCATACTGACTTTGTTAAGTGCACTGCATATTTTGTAGAAGTAAGTGTAACATTGATTCTGTAGGGGTTATCCTAAAAGACCAATCAAAACTATTAATCACGTTTCTTAATCATATTTCATTTTATTTGAATTAAACTTGCAACAGTGGTTAAACTATTGCAGACTTGTTTTAAAACAAGTTTATAATCGTACAGATAGAAAACATCTACCCTTGTTCATGCACACTATCTACCTTGGTCTTCGGAGTGGGCCACATCATGTTTACCACATCAACTCCCGAGGACTAAAATAATGATGTATTTATAGTCATCTTTTAGAAAAAAACTATAAACTTTATACTTTTTAGTTTTATGTAAAAGGAACACGTAGACACTCTTCATTTGATCATGACTTGCCCATTTAACCCATGAGTATTAATTATAAAATATTTACCATAGTTTATACAAATTCGTAAAAGCCAAGCAGTGGTTTTTTAAAATTATATTAATTTTATTACTAGGCAAGCGGTTTCAAAGAAATTGAAGTTACAAAAAAAGGTCAATAACTACAAATAGGCTTGTAAATAACAAATATGTATTTCTTAGTTTTAACACTTAATAATTTGTATAACATTCTAAAATAATAAATATACATTTAAATTTAAACTAAATAATTTGGGTTACACTTACTAATATTTAAAACTTAAAATTTAAAAAAATACTTACACTCAAACAAAAAATACTATTTACACTCAATCTGTAGACTACAATATTCTAAAACAACAAAATATGGAAATTCAAACAAAAAAAATTCTATTTTACTTTTACTTAATATTTACTACAATCTAAATTATAACAAACAATACTTAAACTCAAACAAAAAATACTATTTACATTCAATCTGTAAGCTACAATATTCTAAAACAAACAAAATATAAAATCATTATTAATTTACAAACCTCTTTTAGTTAACTACTTAAAATCTAATAGATTCTCCTACTTTTGATAAAAAGTCATTTATAATAACTTCCCTAGCTAAATATCGTTCACACAACTGTTTTAGTCGACGCTGTAGCTGTTCAGTGTTTTTGGTTGAGTTTGTTGCAGAGCGTCTGTTCTCTCCAGTGCGTCATTTCGGTGTATGGGCCTCGATAACCGTCCACGTAGATGGGTTTTGGAGGCCTTCTAAGTTCTTAAATCGGTTATTCCACGCCTCACACATATTGTTTGTTCTGTGTGAGTCGGAAAGAGTCGCTTCATGCACTTTCCAGAGTGATGGTGGAAACATGGCTGGTTCTAGGGTTTTCTCCTGCTGTACCGCTCACATAGTAGACGTCGAAGTAGTATAGTAGGTATAAAGCTTCGACAGGAGCCAATCCCTACAGCAGCTGCATCCCCTGTAGTACATCTTTTTCTGGAAGGAAAGCCAAACCATCAAGCATCCCACAAAACTGTCCAAACTCTTCAGACTCTTTGTAGTTTCGAGTAAGTCCGTACTGTTGGTTGTGCCTGAAAGAGCTTTGGCACAATTGAAAAAAAAACAACAGACGTGATAGCAGCAGTTTCAAAGTCAAAGGTCGAGGAAGGATTTTTGTAGATTCAATACATTTGGCCAACACTGTTCGTAGAACAGAAAATTACAAAAACATATAAAAGTACTTAAAAAGTCGTGTAGACAACAATTTTTGTTATATTACCAATTAAAATTTTACAATTAAGGCAAAGGAATGACTAAGAATGTCGGTACTGACATCAAAGCCATAGTATTTTGATTAAATATAGAATATTTTTTATTAATAAATACCAAAACACACTCCACAAAAATCTGTAAGATACCCTTGGTGGGGATGTATCCTGTTTAGAAGGAGGGGTATTTTTTCTTAGTAATACTAATGTTGTCCTTCGGGGATTTCCATATTTTACGCGGAATACCTAATGGCGCATTCCAAGCGGTAAGACAAGAGGGTGGAAAGGGTAGAAAGTTCAATGAATTCATCACATCACATCCTGCCGGCCATGATACCATCCGGCTGTGGTTTAAATCTAGTTTCCAATACTTATCTTAAAACAAAAACATCGTTTTTCCTTGTGAAAAACTTTTGCTTAATGTTTAGTTACTTTATTTAAGAAGAAATGATTAATTTTAATATAATGAGATCTATGTTAAAAACTTTACTATGTACGTAAGCCTAAACCTTAGATTTATTAGTAAGGATAATTTTATTACATAGTTGTTTGTATTTTGTTTACTGTTCTATGAGACATAATTGATAATAAAAACTTTAATGTACTATACTGTACATTATCAGAATTTTCAAATAAATGTGTTATTTGCTTGAGGTATTTCGCCTACAAGGTAGGCATTATTGAACAAAAATCAAATTAAATAAACTTGTTTCCAAAATATAATAATATAACTGATATAACATAAGGTGTAACTGTTTTAAAAATTAAAAAAAGAGTTTTACATTTGAAAGAAGATAAATAACTAAGTTATCAGTTTTATCTAATTAAATCAAGAATTTATTGTGCAGGTGTAAAAATGTTCTGAGACTGGAAAGACAAAATAAGATATTTTATAATTTAATTTGATTTTGACGCTATGCATATTGAATTATCACTCGCTAATAAACGTCTTTTGATAATTTACGCTATCTAAAGACTTAAAAGATTTTAAATATTTGATTGTCATCTACTTGTTGGTTGGTATGAAAATAATGTATTGGATGTGTCTCAATGATAACTGATTCTATTTACATAAATTTTATAGAACAGTATATGTTAAAGGTATTATTTCGTTTTATTACAAAACTGAAAATATATACCGCAAACAGATGTTCTATCAACTTATTACTTTGTTTAAATGATTTGAATTATTTAATGGCTATTGTTCAAATGATTACATTATTGACGGTTCAACCTGCTTAGCCTTGATTTAATAGAAAGGACCACGAAAAATAGTTACTTAGGAATACGTCAAACGGCAACCAATTCACGATTTTACGTCTTATACAATAACGTTTTCTATTACTTAGAAGCGTTTCAATGAATCGGACTATAACAGCTTATTTCAAGTGTAGCTTATATTTACAATTTCAATACCTGAAGGCTTTTTTATTTCTAAAGTAATTTGAAGTGTAAAATTTGTTAACAAACCCGGATCTTATGTAAATACTGTAACATGTATGCTTATTTTAATAAATATATGTCTATTGCTTTCAAGTTAAACACACTCTCACCATAGATATCAAGACCCCTTAGTTTTTGAACCCTTGTCAAAACCCTTGTCACATTGGACCCGCGAGGGTACGACAGTGGAGCGCCTCAAGGTCAGGCGCTCCACTGTCGCAGTTGTGCTATTTCTTGGCTGACAGTTTTATTAGTTTTTGCCAGGCGCTCCACTGTCGCTCTCCCCTATTGAACTAACACATGCATGTCCCCCATCACTATATTTTGTCTTTTCACGTAGTTTCTGTTATTTTATACATATTTAGTCCAACACTTTTTAAATACCAAGATGACGAAATTCAAACGTTGGTTTAGGCAATTAGTAAGTATATTGACCAAATTTCTCGTGTTCTTAAACCCCAAGATAGCCTGGCATTCACAAAAGAAATAATGTCATCATTGTGCTATTAGGGCTGATGGTTGGCAATTTGATTTGACGGCGTTAATGTTGTATCCAAAACCTTTACGTTTATTCTTACCAAACAATGAATGTACAAGAAACGCTACTATATCACAGAGACAAAGAAACAGACGTCGCTTATATGGCGAACGCATCAGCGGCAGTTTGCAGTTTAAACGGCTAAAAAATAAAAAAAAACCTCTGATAGAGAAATTTATTTCTTGATTACTCTAGCCCTGGCACCCAGTATTTACGGGATATCATCTATATATGTAAAAATCAAACTTCCGAATGTCTGTGTACACAATACTCGAAACGTACATGGATTCACTCGACATTTTTACGCAACATTGCATTTACACAGAAGAGAGTTTTCATATTTTTATTTCCTAAAATTATAACTGGAACCGGGAATTTCAAGCATTTCACAACCTACCTACATTTCACAAATGAAAATAAATATCAGTGCTGAAAAAGTGCGACTGTGACCAGCTGATTTATGTGCATATTATATGCAAATGATATACTGTAAGTTTATTACTATGACCATATTTTTTTTATATTTTCAAACAACTTTAAATTACTTTACTTCACATAAAATCAAGTAAACAGTTAACAATTAATTATTAATTATTTTCCTAACAACTAAAGTCAAAAATATACTAAAAATAATATCATACTAAGCCACAGCACAGCGTGGCCGAGTTTAGCTAGTTTATTAACAAAAATGTTAGGCAGCTACCACAAAATAGATTTACATAATTATAGATATCTGCTGGCAAATGTGTAATACTTTAACAGCAGACCAGTAACAGAATTACACATTTACCAGCAGATATCTTGTGTATGAGTATATTAAAAGAACGGCAAACAATAATAAACGTAACAGATGTATGTTAAACGGGGTATATCTGAGTAGGAATGTCGATCTATTACTGGTTAAATAGATTAGGACTATTTAACAAGTAGTCCTAAGAACAGTTAATTAATTTAATATATATTAAATTAGATAAATGACATAACCACAAAACATATAACGCTTTAATGTATAATAATATTCGTTAAATAGCAGTTTGTAATAATACTTAACTGTGGAGATCGGGCAACGTGACTTGTAACTACTTACAAAGAACGAAACTTGTTATGAGACGCAGTGCAGGAACCGTACATTGGGCAGACAATGTATCACGAATACTCTGACCGTGACTACGCAATGAGAATCCGCGTGGTCCCGGTCACTACAGTAGTTAATTGTTACACCTCGACTGCCGGTTCCGCCGGAAGTGTATGACCTTACGTTCTGCTGCACTTCACTGCAACATCTGACAGCTCAGGGCGTCCAACAAACAACTCAACAGGCCTCCTTACAATGTGAAGACATTACACAGGCCGCGACGAGCTTAATGGAAGTTCCAGGGTCAGCGTGGTCCCGGTCACTAGTTAATTGTTACACCTCGAGTGCCGGTTCCGCCGGAAGTGTATGACCTTACGTTCTGCTGCACTTCACTGCAACATCTGACAGCTCAGGGCGTCCAACAAACAACTCAACAGGCCTCCTTACAATGTGAAGACATTACACAGGCCGCGACGAGCTTAATGGAAGTTCCAGGGTCAGCGTGGTCCCGGTCACTAGTTAATTGTTACACCTCGACTGCCGGTTCCACCGGAAGTGAATGACCTTACGTCCTGCTGCACTTCACTGCAACATGCGAGAGCTCAAGGCGTCCAACAACCAACTCAACAGGCCTCCTTACAATGTGAAGACAATACAGGCCGCGACGAGCTTAATAAAGTTTCAGGGTCAGCGTGGTCCCGGCCACTAGTTAATTGTTACACCTCGACTGCCGGTTCCACCGGAAATGTATGAGCTTACGTTCTGCTGCACTTCACTGCAGCATCTGACAGCTCAGGTCGTCCAACAACCAACTCAACAGGTCTCCTTACAATGTGAAGAGATTACACAGGCCGCGACGAGCTTAATAAAGTTCCAGGGTCAGCGTGGTCCCGGTCACTAGTTAATTGTTACAGCTCGACTGCCGGTTCCGCCGGAAGTGAATGACCTTACGTTCTACTGCACTTCACTGCAACATGCGATAGCTCAGGGCGTCCAACAAACAACTCAACAGGCCTCCTTACAATGTGAAGATATTACACAGGCCGTGACGAGCTTAATGAAGTTCCAGGGTCAGCGTGGTCCCGGTCACTAGTTAATTGTTACACCTCGACTGCCGGTTCCGCCGGAAGTGAATGACCTTACGTTCTGTTGCACTTCACTGCAACATGCAAATAGCCCAGGGCGTCCAACAAACAACTCGACAGGCCTCCTTACAATGTGAAGACATTACACTGGCCGCGACGAGCTTAATGAAGTAACAGGGTCAGCGTGGTCCCGGTCACTAGTTAATTGTTACACCTCGACTGCCGGTTCCACCGGAAGTGTATGACCTTACGTCCTGCTGCACTTCACTGCAACATACAATAGCTCAGGGCGTCCAACAACCAACTCAACAGATCTTCATAGAGTGCAATGAATAACTAATTTATTTTTCCAATTAATAATTACAAACTTACATTTGTATAATTTGGTAAATGACCTGTGACTTTTTCATGTAGTCTAATATTGCCAGTTATATACTTATTTGAAAAAACTTTATAAAAAACATGGATTTTAGTTATAACCTACTGCTGTCTAGAGTTAATTAGAGCAAATTATAAAGATGTCATTAGCCATGTACTGCTGCAATTCATTACCTTTTGGAAAAAGGAACGAATTCACCATCTGAATTTATTTACATCGTGTTCAAGTCTGGAGATAGGCTCTCTAACAAAAGCTTATTGAGATATATCAATCACACTTGTCACTTGATGGACAAAGAATGCCGTTTTGCAACTTACTGCCTTCCAAATTATATGACGTAAAAGTCACATCTAAATACTTCATTTGGTACTTCAGTATTTGTTGCTTGGAACTTTGTATTTTTATCTTATTCGTTCTATACCATTTCATATTTAAAATGTTTCGCATTTATTTTTTTCTTTTCGTGTATTAATCTTTAATATTACACTGACACTGTTTTTAAGATAAAATACACAATAAAATAGCTGAAATTAGTTCTGAACAATGTTACAATTGTTTTATTTTGATGGCATACATTATTACCATTCAACTATATAAGTAAACATCAAAGTAATTAAAGGATCTTCCGAACCCCAAAAGTAAATCAAACCATGTTTAGATGTCCTTTCAAGCATTTGGGCCAATATATTTGAACAAATCACCACTAGAATTAAAGTTATCTATTGCCATATAACGTTTTCTTTCTAGGTCAAAGGATATGTTATTTGCAAAAGAAGATATTAAATTTGTGACCAATGTTTAAGCATAATTGTATATTTTCAAACAGCATCTTTTATTAATTGATCATTCCTATAGATACTAAGTAAATGCAACATTTTTTGTCAGCTTTCCTTTCGTAGTTATAATTTAATCAGACTGAACATTTCTTTTGTTTCAGCATTATATTATTATTTTTTTATAGCAGACGATATAGAGGGCAGCTAGCTGCAACTAAATTAAAGTATTGAACTAGACTCTGTTTTTCATTGTGTTAGTATTAACTTACTCTGCCACTATACACTATAAACGGTATCAGTGTAATTACGAGTTGTAAAAAGTGTAGTTTACTGTTTAATTATGGAATAACAACTATTCACTAAACATTTTTAGTAAATCATGCCTCAACTCAGGTTTAAGAGAACCCCTAAAAGTGGATAGTTATAATGGCTCTGCTATTTACTATTGACTTTTCACGCTTTCTAGTCTTTTTACCGGCCAGTATCCTGTTAGGCTCGTCCGACCTTGCATTGTCTGAAACCCCATTATCATGACAGCGTGTCGTCTTTGACACCATGTTTTTTCGTTTTCATAAAAACCAACTTAATTTTAATACAACTAATGACATTTACATCTTTGAATATTGTTCCAATAATAAAAGAAAGTTTATAAACTTAAATCTTCGCCTTACAACACTAATGCCATCAGTTTTCCTCCAATTGATTTTAAGCCACATCTTTTTGTCGTTTCTAATCCGTCATTAACTAATCCTACGATTGAGAAATACTCCGTGAATGAGATCCTTTTCAGAGATCCAGAGAATAAATCGGGTACTTTATTTCTTATGACATTACTGTGAGACTAAGTCACCTAGAATTGCAGAGTAATAATACAATTTAATTTTCAATTGCCATATTTAACGACAAAACATCTTTATTTTTAATTTCTAGTATTTTCTTATAATTCTTGAGCTGCTTTGTGCATCGTCTGTGTTGAAGCCAGTCTATCCAAGTAATTCTGGAACTGTTTCGTGGATCGACTGTGTTGAAGCCAGTCTATCCAAGTAATTCTGCAACTGCTTCGTGAATCGTCTGTGTTGAAGCTAGTCTAACCAAGTAATTCTGGAACTGCTTCGTGGATAATCTGTGTTGAAGCCAGTCTAACCAAGTAATTCTGGAACTGCCTCGTGGATCGTCTGTGTTCAAGCCAGTCTATCCAAGTAATTCTGGAACTGCTTTGTGCATCGTCTGTGTTGAAGCCAGTCTATCCAAGTAATTCTGGAACTGTTTCATGGATCGACTGTGTTGAAGCCAGTCTATCCAAGTAATTCTGCAACTGCTTCGTGAATCGTCTGTGTTGAAGCTAGTCTAACCAAGTAATTATGGAACTGCTTCGTGGATAATCTGTGTTGAAGCCAGTCTATCCAAGTAATTCTGGAACTGCCTCGTGGATCGTCTGTGTTGAAGCCAGTCTATCCAAGTAATTCTGGAACTGCTTCGTGGATCGTCTGTGTTGAAGCCAGTCTATCCAAGTAATTCTGGAACTGCTTCGTGGATCGTCTGTGTTGAAGCCAGTCTATGCAAGTAATTCTGGAACTGCTTCGTGGATCATCTGTGTTGAAGCCAGTCTATCCAAGTAATTCTGGAACTGCTTCGTGGATCGTCTGTGTTGAAGCCAGTCTATCCAAGTAATTCTGGAACTGCTTCGTGGATCGTCTGTATTGAAGCCAGTCTATGCAAGTAATTATTGACGAGATTGGTTGTGATTTCAAACATTTCAACAAAAAAGTACGAAGTAGTACAAAATGAGATAGATGACACATAGGCTACTGGGTACAACTCATACTATATTGTGATGTCATCAACCAATTAATCAAACCCACTGCTTTACAGATGAGCGAGAGGTCCTATTCCTTAGAGTTGAGATCGCAGATAAGGCGTGTGGCAAACGCATGTCATACATATGAATGTGTCTTATTTTTATTGATTACTGCTGTGTAGGGAAAAATCGTTTTTTTTTTTTAACTTACGTTTTTATTGACTAATATATTATTACTTATTAGTTTATAACTATTAGACAGCTTAATCAACCTATCAATCCAACAAACCATACCTTGCGATTATTTTTTAACTATTAGACAGTTTAATCAACCTATCAATCCTACAAACCATACCTTGCGATTATTTTCGTAATTGATTTCTGTATAGGATTTATCGTATTACGTAATGCAGGAAAATAGTTATCATATTGAAATATTTTATCAATTACTGTGTTATTAACTTGAGACGGGTTTTAAAGATATTAATTGCTCAGAATTATCGTAGAAATTTATCGAAAAAATATCACAAATGGATTTTTTTATGTGACACTACTACTTTGCAAAACACACCTCTTTTTCTCAAAAGAAATTTAATGGAATCCATTGGTTAGAAAATAGAGTGGACCAGAAGTAAAAGTGGCTCCCTGTACGTAACATCGTGAACCAGTTTGTTAAGAATGATTAAAAGATCCTCGGCCCACCGGACATTACGACACGCGTGGCTTGGCTACTCTGCTAATGAGATGGCCCATTGTAGGACCCCACGATTATGTGAACGTCAGGCCAAAATGGTTACTTCAATATTTTAAGAAAATCTAAATCAATTGATCCAAGTAAATTATCATTGTTTATAACGTAGCAGGTATTCTTATTATAAACAGACAACGTAATAAAGTACTCCGTGTAGTCAAGGGCGCAAAATCGAGAAAATATATGAGAACAGACAATATATAGATATATTTTAAAGAGCTAGGGACTTTTACTGTTAGATTAAATTATTTTAAAGTTTTCCCCAGAAAATTGACATAGCAGTCATATTTCAAGGTCAAGACCTCGTACGACTCTTGTCAAAATTTAAAGTACTGTGATTATACTAAAGTTTTTAATTTAAGAGATAATAAACATTCTAACGAATCTACCTCATGTATTCTATCAATCAATCAAAAATTGAGAAGCTGGATTAGAAAGTATACCGCAGACTTCACATAGAATTCAGAGATGGAAATCTCGTAATGTTACATGGCCATTACGTCAGGACTTTCCACGCTGATTTACATGGGTGTCAGCAGACTGAGGGAAGTCTTGGGCGGGTTCCCTCTATAGGTCAACAGACTGATGGCAAGGACACGACGGTGACAAATGGTGGAGGTGCCGACAGTAGGGATGGCAAGTATTGTCAACATATCGATACATCGCAAACCAAATATCGATCTAACGATAATATCGAAATAGAAATATCTAAATATCGGGAAGCCGATATATCGAATTGTAAATTATTTATGTTTAAAATTATGCACTAACTCTTATGTCATGACCAAAAACACCCTCAGTTTGCTTTTACTATTTAGAATAGCCTACTGAATGTAAAAATTAAAATTACATTTATCAGCACGAAACAAGTTGTGATCTGTGACATTGAATTTAAAAAAATCAAAATAAGAATAACTATACCGGTACCTTTAATTATTATGTCAATTATAAAATAATAATGTAATAACATTGTTATTTTTGTTTTTAACGTTTAAAAATGCCTTTAGGCTTCTTAGGAACACTAAAAATGAAATTAATTAATTCACTAAGGTATTCCAATTAGTCATCTTTAGAGTCAGCGTTGTCAACTCACGCAGAACTTCATTGTCCGTTCCACCCACTGGTCTACAATAAACTACATTTTAGTGCGTTAACTTTCCGTAAACAAACTAAATTTCATGTAAGTTACTTCATTATTTCAATACATGTTTAATACGCTTAAGAGGCAATTTAAATGTGTTATTTTCGAATCGATATTTTTGAGGAGAGGAATACGTGATATGATATATCGGACCGAAAATATCGTTAAGTTAGTTCCGATATTGTCGAAAGAAAATAACGATACTAATATATAGATATATCGAAACATATTTATCGATATTTCCGATACATTGTTGTCACCCTAGCCGACAGAGCACCCAATTTATAGTCCCCTCCTCCCTACATAGTCTGTAAATAGTAAGTGGGGAGGGAATGTGATACAGAACGAAGGATTTAGATTTCTGTATTGTCTCCGCCTCATCTACCAATGTAAAGGATAAGGTAAGTAAATGTTTCGACCGTGATGTTAGGGGTTTATAACGTCAATAAAACGACTAAATCAACTCACTTGCATTAAAACTCGACTAGGGTCTGAAAATACACAAGGAATAACAGTACAAGCACAGATCTGTTCTCTGTGGTACAAGTTATCGCGGCGGGAGTGAGACAGCTAGGTAGATATCACGTAAGAGAGGGTTGGTACACCTACTCACGTGTTCTGGCTGTTGCCACCAGACGTACAAAAAAACGTGTGCACGTCCTAGAGTGTCATCTCATGTCAGGCCTTTTCTTTTGAGAGATGCCTTTAATAAACATGTGAGAATAAGAAATGAGACTACTTAAAGGTTGTTTACCTATTATAATATTCAGTAATAAAGTAAACACCTGTATATAATATTATCATGTTGAGATTGTTATGACAAATTTGCCAGTTCTGGCTAACTGTATGGCTAAATTGTAGTTTAGTTATGGGCCACTAGTTATTGACTACCCAAAGATTTATTTATAACAATTAAATGATGAATAAGAATAATATTTAAATCAGAAATTAAACTAGAGCTTAGTTTGCCAACATAGATCATAATTGTTTATATTTGGGTTCATTTACATATTTTTAATAGTTACAGATTAAATTGCCTCGGTGAAAATAATAAGTAAAATAAAAAACCAAATAACACTTAGATTTTCGCATTATAAAGATTTAACTGGTGTTATACAATACTAATTACTTAGACGAGACATTAACAGACTTCACCAGAGAATGATGTTGTCGCTCCTTCTACATGCTGTTGCCTTTGGAACTGTTACTTGTAACTGTGTTCACTAGAAGACTGGTTGTCTCTGTCCGTGCTTCCCTCAACCATTGTGTGATACGAACAGTCGTGGCAGTTGCCCCCAGGCAGCTCGTTTATCAGTAGTTGACGACCGCGTTTCATATATATGCCAACTGCTTTTGGTTTACTTTATTTTTCAAAAATTTTAAATTAGAACAATAATAACTAGTATAGTTACTATTGTTAATAAATAAATCAAGGGATAAAATTGAAGTCTAATCTCAGCGGGATACTACACTATTAAGTTCTCTTTAAGGTGATGCAATCGGTTTTCCATAAGATGATTATTTCCCAATTTTATAATCGAGATTAGTTAATGTACCTTCCTTTGATGCATGAAAAATATATTTTTTTCTTTAACCACCACATTAGAACTTGTGGCCTAAGAAGTGGCGAATTTAGCTGATTTTAAATCAACTACAAGACAAACCCGTTTAAAGTACAAATTAAATTTGTATAACTACGCTTTTTACGCATAACTGAAGAGATTAAGATGTTTTTCATTTAAAAAAAATTTAAAAATATTTATAATTTTAAATGTAAAAAAGGTTTTAAATGTATTTTTTACATTTAAAATTATAAATATTTTTACAATTGTTTAGTGAAAAACATCTTAATCCCTTAAGTTGTGTCTAAAAAACATAGTTTCAAAAAAATTAATTTTTACTTTGAACTGTTTTGTTTTGTAGTTGATTTAAAATCAGCTAAATTCACCACTTCTTAGACCGCAAGTTCTAATGTAGTGGTTAAAAAATTATTCAAAATATTTTTCCTGTTTCAAGGGAAAGTAAATTAACTAATTTTGATATAATTGGAATACAATTAACTCACCGAAAATCGATTGCACCACCTTAAAAAGGTCACGTTTCAAATTGTACGTTTATAAATAAACCTGTCATATTTCTTTGTATACAACTTTGTATTTAACATTTTCTTTGTAACTAACGTTGCTGTTGTGGAGATCAAATACAATAATTATGCTCGACGGCTCTTGTATTTTCTTCGTTAACTGTATGCAGTCACGGTTGCTTCCAAACAGGATAGCCTTGTGGGAAAATTGTATTTTCTATCTTATATTTTATTGTTTACTTGTGACTTTACAGTCCGTTGTTTTTCTTGAAAATAAAGTATTTAAATAAAGTATGTATTATATTTTTCGGCCACCACAAAAAAAGCGGTTGGGCATAATAATTTTCCGTTACAATACCTAAAAATAACAAATCAAATATAAGTTTATCGAAAGAAATGCGTAAAATATCTGTTTAACATTGGTCTTTTTTAAGTCCAAGATGGACAACCCTCCATCTTTGTTAACGTAAAGGCTCGTGCGAACAATATTTGAACTGGCTCATCCTCAATATGAATTGACTCTCAGGAGCAGGGCAGTCAGCTCAGGAAGCGGCTTGGTGTACAGTAAGTATGGGTAGTAAGCGATGGGAAGCGGCAACCAGTTGATACAAATAGTTTGGTTGGGCTCTACTTTGTTTCTAAAAAGAGTATTGTTGCTATTTTTAAAGTTTGGATTTGACTGAAGTAGAAAAATATCTCTAGTTTCTATAGAGGGTGTAATAAACGGTATCTGACAACCTTCACGAAAGTCACTGGGTTCTTAAAACAAGTAGTTTGTTGCTCTAAAAACATAAGCCTTGCTATGGACTGGCCTTTACCGTTCTTTAGTAGGCTAACTCGACCACGTTGAAAGTATTCTCAATATTTCTTTACCATGAATTCCGACCATGTACCATACCCCCACTCTAACAATCTTCAAGAGTGGTTAAGCCACTGAAATAATATGTTTAACCAGATTTTAACCTCTACTTGAAAAGTTACAATTACAGGCACTTTTGTCCACATTATCTTCAAACTCTGGAACGTTTCAAGAAGAGTTCAAATACAGTAACAAAAGATAATTAGTTAGTCTTTTGTTACTGTATTATTCAGTATCTCAGAGTTCACCCACCTCAAAGCGAGACACATAGACACATAAATTGACATTTACCCCCCCCCCCAGCTGATACATAGATTGACATTTACCCATCCACCTACCCAGCAGACACATAGATTGACATTTAACCACCCACCCACCCAGCAGACACATAGATTGACATTTACCCACCCACCCACCCAGCTGAAACATTGATTGACATTTACCCACCCACCCACCCAGCTGACACATAGATTGACATTTACCCACCCACCCAGCAGACACATAGATTGACATTTACCCAACCCCCCATCTGACACATAGATTGACATTTACCCACCCACCCACCCAGCAGACACATAGATTGACATTTACCCACCCACCCACCCAGCAGACACATAGATTGACATTGTGTGTGTCGTTTTGTCTTGTGATTACACACTACACAAGACAAAACGACATGACGATTAGTGCAAATCAATGGTTTATTAATGTATATAATAACGCGGCTAAAACGTTGGCCTTATAATTTATTATTGAATACAGGTCCTGTATTCATTGATAAACCTAGAATATTATCAATTAAATTTGGCTTCGCCGTCAGTTGTGAGTTCTATCTGCAATGAACTTAGCAGGAGTTATAAATACAATTTTGTGATAGGTAGATACAAAATAGCGGCGTCCAAAGTATTTATTGTGTTTAGAAACAAAATAAAACGTGTATGTTCCATGAAGGCCCACTAATAGAGGGGGCCGTAAGCAATAACTACAACATATGACTCGTGTAATACATCTTCGTTGAGAACACTCTTCACATCTCAAACAATGAGTATTTTATACTCTATACATGCTATAAATCTGCAACTTCATTCGTGTGATCTGTAGGCGTGTAGTTGTTTAAGGGATTTTTTACATTCATATGGATTAATTAGTAAAAAATATCAGTTTTACAGAAAGGGTAGGGTAGTAAGCAACACCTGGACTGCAGTTTTATACATTTCGAAACAAGTGTTTGTTTCTTTAAAAACTTGGAAGTTTTTAGCAACAAGAATTTCTCCAACAAATTTAGAAATCGAGAACAATCCAACCCCAACAAAAAAACTGCTACTCTATTTTCAGTAAATTAAACATTATGTACATGTTTGAGTCCATGTTGGAGCAGGACCGTCTATGCTGGGCTGGAATGAGCAATAACTCATCCCTCCAACGGCCGTTGTCGGGGTGATTTACCTAACGGCGTAGCTCGTTCCTCATGTCGTTGCCAGATAGGTGGCATTGTATGTCACCCACCACGGCAGGACACATATAAAACCCCAGCCCTTCACGCTCACACGACAAATGACGTGATGAACATTTTTGGGGTCCTTAGTAATCATTTAAACTTTGTGTCTTTGAAACAAAAATATTACATCATATTTACACTACATTTAGAGACCAGGGAAGGACTGGCCAATCCGGTTTTTGCAAGTATTCTTGCCCACGTAATACACAGTTACTCTATATTGCCATTTGCCTCAATAGTTGTGCTAAAAGGGGAATGTTGTTAACTTTACAGCCACTTGCATCACGCAATACCGCACTGCTCTACGCCGTAACCCGACACATGGTCCGTATCACGATCCAACTATCAGACTGGGGGGTACTGCCATGACTATACACCGTTTGGCACAGGGGAATTGTGAGACTGGAATGATACATCACTTCACCCGAATCAACAAGCTTGTCTAATACAAATGGATAGTCAATCACTGAAAATTTCAATGTTCTTCCCGGCTTGAAGCATTTGAGGGCTCAGATCAACAAAAAGTTTTTTTAGCAAAAAAAGTTTATCCTGAACAACACTAGACATATGAGAATGACTTTAAAAATCAAATGTAGTTTTTGGTTTTGGAAAAAAACTGCATGTATTAGTACATAAAAAA
>JAQJVL010008728.1:0-18621 GCA_035578905.1 Stictocephala bisonia
TTTACTGGCGCTGACAGCACACGTACAGCACCAACCCCCCACCCTTAACATCCATTTCTGAACTCCTCCCTCTCTCCTAATGTTTACTCTGTATATTATCACTTAAAAGAAAATAATAATGATAAACGTAAATATAAATATTTGACAGCCCCCACGGATTTGGTGAATTATTTTCTCAATTATACTGATCATACATGATACAAGAAGAGTTATTTAAAAAAAAATATTTATGGCCCCCAATTTTAATGTAATATGTTTGTAATTTGTTAATGTTTATCAGTTTACATAACATGTTTATTTGCAATTATGCCTACTTAGATTTTCATAAGATTTTTTGTATAAATCTGATCATATTTATAGTGAAAAACGCAATTTTAAAATTGTATATTTATTCTGAACTCCTGAAACTCCTGAATTCCTGTGACTCATATAGGAAATATGTGCATAGTAAAGTCAGTGGGTATACAAATTTACTTTGTTATAAATAAACACAAAATAACAATCTCTCCTGAACATTTTAATTTCATATTAATATTCTTTATATCTTAATATGGATAAATCTAATGCAAGAATTAGAATTAGAGTTGAAGAATTAGGTATCAACGTTCATTTATTTTAACAGTTTTTAGAACATCTCAACCCAATACTTCTTGATTAAGAGGGTTCCATCTTACTTATGTCAAATATCAATAAGTGTAGAATTTCATATTTTAAATTTTAGTTTGTTATTAAATAAGCCCTAAGTACAAACTTAGAAAGGCCTTTCTTATTTCATAAACTCTTTTACAGGATTAAGTACAAAAAAGAATAAAAAAATATTGTAAGCCCATAGTTTTAAAATTATAGCAAATTAATAATTTTAGCGAGTCAAGATGATAAATATTTGATAAATAGCATTTTACTAGTGAACTTAACTTTATTGTTACAATACTCTTTTTCTTAGACGATATTTGGGCTTTAAAATCGTATCAGTAAACCATTATTTTGAGGTAAAAGTAAAAAAAAAAAAAAACATGGCATGAAACTATGTACTACGGCCACCCTGAAGAGTAGACAGGGGTAAGAAAAGTAGTTAAATTTACAGATCCGACCTAAAAGAACAAAAATGGGCCACGAGAGAAATTAACAAAGTTAGTATTTTTCCAGGTTTCGTTGCCACAATAATATTGTGACGTTTTTTTAATTTGTCCTAATTTATAAATAATTAATCACTATGTGGGTTTTACAAATAAGCAACACGTTATACTAAACAATTACTAAATTTATTGAATATAAAATTAACTTATTATAATTAAATGTATTATTTCCTTAACTTTAAACTATTGAGAAAAGTACAATTTACTATTAGGCCTACTGTTACAGTTAAACTAATCTATAATTACAATCTTCAATGGCATCAATAATTACAACTACTAATTGTAAAGTGACTTTACTAAATTCCCTTCTTTTAATCACAATTCCTAGCTCTATAAAGTGGCTTTCCTAGATTATCTACTAATATTTACAATGACTAACTATAAAGTGACTCTACTAGCTTCCCTACTACCTACAGTCCAATGCTAACAGTTCACTCACAGTTTCTTCAGTGTCCCTTCAGAAGTCGTCCACAAGTACCGCAATGCTCCTTCGTTGATCCCCACAACGAACCACTCACCGGTAACTTCTCCGTAGACCACTTCTCTATACACGGACACTTCACTCGCACTGTAGAACTGTCTCACTGTCGCCGCAAACACCTGGGCTGTAGGCTGTAGACTCACTGACTGACTGACTGACTGACTGACTGACTGACTGACTGACTGACTCACGCTGGTATCCGGGCCGTATATATCACCTGCAGGTCTCCATCTAGAAGCTTCTTGAATTCCCCTGCGTCCGAAGTTCCATGACAGAGCTGGCTCGTCAACCCAGAAGATTCTAGAAGTCCAGTGAAGAGGTAAAGGGGCGTTCATGCGTAAGCCATTGTGCCCCAAAGGTTGTAAACAAGCAGGGCAGGTGGTCAGCGACCCATCCATTACTTCCGCATCACCGGTTCCTGGATGGAGACCACTCTGAATGTCACACTGCCCCCTCCTTAAGGCTGATCGTCCCGATCAGCTTCCGCTCCATGGTACGGTGCTAGGCGATCAAGGTGGACCACAAGCATCTTGCCTCTTGGGTGTCTTTGAATCCTGTAGACCACATCGTTGATTCGTGTCACTACCCGATAAGGTCCTTGCCAATCCTGTTGAAATTTCGGGCATCTCCCCTTCTTCCGGATGGGACTGTAGAGCCACACCAGGTCATTCACCTGGAATCCAGTGGAATTGGCTTGCCGGTCGTAGCGAGCTTTCATTTTGTCACTGGCCATTTTTAGGTGCTGACGAGCGAACTCGTGAGTGTCGTGTAGGTGGTCGACGAGCTCGCAGGCGTAGTCCGTTGCGGGCTGCTTTGCGTCAGGTGGCAGGCCGAACATGAGGTCACTAGGCAGCCGCAGCTCCCTTCCGAAGATCATCCTCGCTGGGGTGAAACCCGTAGTATCGTGGACCGAAGATCTGTACGCCAGGAGGAAAATGGGCACCTTCCGATCCCAATCCCGCTGGTTGGTGGACACAACTTTCCTGAGGTGTCCAACGAGTGTCTTTATGTATCTCTCGACCATCCCATCAGATTGCGGATGAAGCGCAGTAGTCCGTGTCTTGTGCACTCCGAGACGCTGAAGCACCTCCTTCATCAACAATGATCCGAAGTTCGTCCCTTGGTCGCTGTGCAGCTCACGTGGCACTCCATACCGACAGATGAATTCGTTCACCAAGCACCCAGCCACTGTTGCGGCTTCTTGATTTGGTATGGCGTATACTTCTGGCCATTTCGTAAAGTAGTCCATGGCCACCAGGAGATATTTATTTCCTGCATCTGACATGGGAAATGGACCGGCGATGTCGATGGCGATCCTCTCGAAGGGTGCCCCAACGTTGTACTGTTGCATTCTGCCTCGACTTCTTGTTTGTGGCCCTCGGCTTCCAGTACAGACATCACATTGGCGGCACCACTTCTCTACATCAACCCTCAAGTTCAACCAGTAGAACCGCTGACGTAGCTTGTCCACCGTTCTGTTGACACCTAAGTGCCCGCCAGATGCTCCATTGTGGATCTCCTCCAGCACTTCCTTTCTTTTACTTCTGGGGAGCACAACCTGTTCAATCTGCTTCCTACCATTAGGGGCCTCCCAGATTCTTATAAGCACTCTGTTCTTAACCTTCATTGAGTCCCACTGTGCCCAGTAGCTCTTATACACATGGTTCCTAGCTGCAATGTCCGCCCAGCTAGGACGAGCCCCCGATTCCTTCTCCCGCAGCAGTGGTCCAACCTCACTGTCCTCAAGCTGCTCTTTCCGGAGTTCCTTCGGCTCCCATCCACTAGCTGGCTCCAAAGAGACACAACGCACTTCCACGGACGGATTCCTTTCTTCTACCTTAGAGCAGTACTTACAACCCTCTGGGCAAGGTCGGCGAGACAGGGCGTCGGCATTGGAATGGTTTCTCCCTCGTCGGTGTTTAGAGGTGAAGTTGTATTCTTGAAGACGCTGCACCCATCGAGCTGTCTGTCCCTCCAGGTTCTTGAAGTTCATTAGCCAAGTCAGGGCAGAATGGTCGGTCCTTAAATGGAAAGGCTGTCCATAGAGGTACTTGTGAAAATGCTCTAATGACTTCACGACTGCAAGTAGCTCTCTTCTGGTGACGCAATAATTCCTTTCTGCTTTGGATAGCGTTCTGCTGAAGTAAGCTATTACAGCTTCGTGGTCGTCCTGAACTTGGGAGAGAACTGCCCCTATACCCACATCGCTGGCGTCCGTGTCCACAATGAACTTCTCTCCAAACCGTGGGAACCCTAAGATTGGAGCGCTGCAAAGAGAAGTTTTAAGCGTCTCAAAAGCCTCACTAGCCTCCGGAGTCCACTCAAACTTACGCTGCTCTTCGGTGAGCTTGGTCAGTGGCTTAGCAATATCAGCATAGCCCTTCACGAAGCGGCGATAGTAGGTGCACAGTCCAAGAAAACTCCTCACCTCATGTTTGTTACGTGGGACAGGCCACTCCTTCACGGTGCTAATCTTCTCCGGGTCCACAGTCACTCCTTCGGATGACACTACGTGTCCAAGATAGTTAACCTTATTCTTGAAAAGATTACATTTTTTTAGGTTTAACTTCAGGTTGGAAGAACGAAGCCTCTTGAAAACTTTCTCCAGATTCTGAAGATGGTCGTTAAACGTCTTCCCTAGGACTATGATGTCGTCCAGATACACTAGACAAGTTTCCCAAGTCAGTCCCCGTAGCACATTTTCCATGAGTCTCTCGAAGGTAGCTGGAGCATTGCAGAGTCCAAAGGGCATCACCGTGAACTGCCAAAGTCCGTTTCCATTCCCTATGGAAAACGCTGTTTTCTCTTTGTCCTCCGGAGCTATCTCCACCTGCCAGTACCCGCTCTTCAAGTCCAGAGTCGAGAAGAACTTACAGCCTTCGAGAGCATCCAGAGTGTCGTCAATCCGGGGCAAGGGATAACTGTCTTTCTTCGTAGCATTGTTCAGTAGTCGGTAATCCACGCAGAACCTGGAAGTCCCATCCTTTTTCTTTACTAGTACTACCGGCGAAGTCCATGGGCTGCTGGAGGGCTCAATCACTCCATCTTGCTCCATTTCTTTTATTTTTCGCTCTGCCTCTTCTCTCTTCGCCCAGGGTAGTCTCCTAGGTATTTGACGGATTGGTCTAGCGTCTCCAACATCAATTTTATGTTGAACCACAGTTGTCCTACCTTTTGGCCCCGTAGCAGTTTCAAACACATCTTGATACTCTGTTATTAGCCTAGCGACTTGCTTCGTTTGATCCAATGTCATTCCCCTGCATGCATCTCTTACAAACTCCGCTATGTCTTCTGGAAGGTTTTTATGGTCTGAAGAGATATTCCTATCAGCTCGTGAAACAGAAGAAACCGAAGAACATTTACCTAGGAGCTTACCTTGTTTCAATGCAACAGGATGGTCATTCAAATTCATTATACGGACTGGAACTTCCTTAGAAGATTTGAACAGTGTTTTCGCTACAAGTACCCCACGTCCAAGTTCCTCTTCATTTATAACTGGGTCCAACATTAAGTTCTGGCCTTCCGGAATAGTCTTGTCCATTTCTGCTCTGACGACCTTCTGAGTTCGAGGTGGCAGAGTGGCGTCCTTCAACAAGCGCACCCAAGAAGATAAATTCTTCCTGCGCTGAAGAGCAACTTCCTCTCCCCCAATGGTCGTCACTCCTTTCCTGAGGTCTAACTGTAAGCCAAGTTTCGTCATCATGTCCATGCCGAGTATGACGTCCTCCTCAATGTCAGCTACAAGAGCGCGATGCTCAAGACATGCACCCCCGATGCAGAAGGTGGCAACTGTCTCCCCGCGGACGCTGGCAAAGTCCCCAGTCGCAGTCTTCACTGTCCAGGTCGTCGGAGTTATTTTCATAGAGGAAGGACAAATATCTTCATTCAATATCGTCATCGTTGCACCAGTGTCCATCAAAAGGCTTCTGGGCTCCCCGTTTACCAATCCGTCTATGTAAAGGCTGTTGGTCTGACCTGACAAAGATGCTACGATGATGCTCTTAGCTGGGACCTCAAGTTGCTGGGTTGACAGTTGCCCCTTCCCATCAATCCTTCTTAGTTTTCCCTGCCTCTGCCCCCGAGAGGCTTTACTCGGGCATTTACTTCGGGGATGGCCTAACTCTCCACACCCCCAACAGCGAATCTCCTTCTTCCGGTCCATCAGGGCATCAAGCACTTTCCTTACGATGTCTTCTATCTTCATAGGTTCTTCTTCCTCTGCGTAGACTCCTCGCAGACGTGCCTGGCCCCGGACGGATTGCTTTACGGCCTCAAACTCTAAGGCTTGCGTCAGGGCCTCGTTTAAAGTGTTAGGCCGGGCTAACTTTACAGCCTGCTGCGTCTCAGCATCCCGCAGCCCATCGAGGAACCTTTCAATGGATAGGCTCTCGTAGACAGCTTCGTCCACTGTGGGATAAGCGCCCCTCACTAATCGTGTGATGTCAGCTTCGAATTCTTGAAGACTCTCATTGGACTTCTGTTGACGAATCCTGAGCTGAGATCTGTAGACCAGTTCCATGTGTTTATGTCCGAACCGCATTTCCAACCGTCTAATCAAATCTTCGTAATTCTGTCGCTCAGCAGGTGGAACGGTTTGCAGTACGCTCAGAGCTTCTCCACGAAGTGAAAGGCACAACATGGACGCCTTCGCTGATGATGGCCAATTGTAGACAGCAGCGGCAGTCTCAAACAAAGTAATAAAATCTTCCCAGGACATCTTTCCGTCGAAGGTTGGCAAACTTGCGTTATTTACGGGTGGACACACACTGGGCCGAGGTTCCAGGCGGAGCGGTTGCTGTCCACTTCCTGAGACCCCAGGTGGTTCGTTGCAGGTTATTGACTCCTTCCTCCCCTGAACCATTTCTTCTAAAACCCTAATCCTATCACCTAATTGCTTCGAACAGTCATCTAATTGTTTTTTAAATTCGTTTGAACTGTCATCTAATTGTTTTTTAAATTCGTCTTCAACTTTGCAAATTTTATAATTAAATTCTGTAGCTAACTCTTCCTTCAAGGTTTTACAATTACTATTTAGTTTTTCGGTTAAGTCATCTTTCACTTCTTTTAAGTCACTATGTAATTTATGTAATTCCTCTGCATTTCCTTTTAAGTCATTTTGTAATTTCTCGACATTTCTGGTAATAGACTTAAGTGAACTAGCTTCAGTTTCAAAAAGGAATGTTTCTGGATCATCCCCTGCTTCTAGCATTGCCAGCTTAAGTCTACTTACTAAAACTGATTTTGTTCCAGTATGATCTAAGTCCCTTTCTTCTAACTCCCGCTTTAAATCAGCCACTTTTAAGTCTACTAACTTAACTCCACTAGATGCCATCGTTATTTTGTAAAACTACGTCTGAACAATATAGAATTACAGTAAATGAATTCAATAATCAGCTTAACAATAACTATCAATAAATAAAAATATTAAACGTGTTGCTCTAACAAATCTATCCCAGTTCTGACACCAGTGTGACGTTTTTTTAATTTGTTCGAATTTATAAATAATTAATCACTATGTGGGTTTTACAAATAAGCAACACGTTATACTAAACAATTACTAAATTTATTGAATATAAAATTAACTTATTATAATTAAATGTATTATTTCCTTAACTTTAAACTATTGAGAAAAGTACAATTTACTATTAGGCCTACTGTTACAGTTAAACTAATCTATAATTACAATCTTCAATGGCATCAATAATTACAACTACTAATTGTAAAGTGACTTTACTAAATTCCCTTCTTTTAATCACAATTCCTAGCTCTATAAAGTGGCTTTCCTAGATTATCTACTAATATTTACAATGACTAACTATAAAGTGACTCTACTAGCTTCCCTACTACCTACAGTCCAATGCTAACAGTTCACTCACAGTTTCTTCAGTGTCCCTTCAGAAGTCGTCCACAAGTACCGCAATGCTCCTTCGTTGATCCCCACAACGAACCACTCACCGGTAACTTCTCCGTAGACCACTTCTCTATACACGGACACTTCACTCGCACTGTAGAACTGTCTCACTGTCGCCGCAAACACCTGGGCTGTAGGCTGTAGACTCACTGACTGACTGACTGACTGACTGACTGACTGACTGACTGACTCACGCTGGTATCCGGGCCGTATATATCACCTGCAGGTCTCCATCTAGAAGCTTCTTGAATTCCCCTGCGTCCGAAGTTCCATGACAGAGCTGGCTCGTCAACCCAGAAGATTCTAGAAGTCCAGTGAAGAGGTAAAGGGGCGTTCATGCGTAAGCCATTGTGCCCCAAAGGTTGTAAACAAGCAGGGCAGGTGGTCAGCGACCCATCCATTACTTCCGCATCACCGGTTCCTGGATGGAGACCACTCTGAATGTCACAATATTTTCTCCAGTAACCAACTCGTTAGGGATACAACGATTATACTGTTCTCTATCCATTTATAAAGGAATTAAATAGTTTTAAGATTGTTACTATGAAACGTTATAGTTTGTTTTATATATTTATTTTTTTAAATATGTTTCCACAAAAGAACCCTAGTAATTTAGCTTCAGTTGTAATAGTAACATTGACATTGGTCCAGTGCATCAATTTTCTTACTGAAACAAATACAATTGTCATTAAATATATACATATATAAATGATCTTTAACACTTTAACGTATTCTTCATTTTAAAGCACTAAGATACAATATTTATAGTTTCTTTCACTTACTGTATAGGTGTAGTTGATCGAATGAGACATTTTTGAATAGTTGCTAATAAATACCTTACTCTAACTGATATACACTTATTAATCAATTATATTCATTGTAGATAAGTTAATCAAGTTTCCATATTACATGGCGATGATGAGGAGTTTGTCTTATCAAAAAACTGAAGATTATTGGCAAACATGTCGATTACTGAAGTGTTTACTAAAGCTGACAAACTATCATCATGCAAGCTAAGTACCAGATCATCTTTTTAATATTCAAGTCATTTGCCTCAATACTGGCTGATATGATTGGTGCAGCACTATTTCCTTTGACCAATTATCTTTATGAAGTCTTCCTTTGAGAAAGGAATATCCTGGTAAATCGATAACTAGTTTTATTTTTCTGCTAATATTGAGGTATACCTACATTAAATTTAGTAAACCATTTCTGATAAATTTTCAATTTAATACACTATTTATCCTTATATAAATAGCACATGGGATAGACATTGTTCTATCTTAATCAATCTATAATATTTATGAAATTTCTAATTAATATACTTTCATCGTACACATAATGTTATTTGAATGTAAATATACATTAAATTTTTTTTTAGTTACATAATCTTATACATAATGTTATATATAATGTTTAACTAATGTTATACATAATAGTTACAATAACATTAGTAACATATTGAAGGGCGATGCAATTATTTCCGCCCACCTAATGCAACATATATACATGAATTCTGGATCTCTTATGTACTCATGCAATAATAATTCATGTTTACATAACAACTTAGTGTTCACTTCCCAGGGCGAGCCTCAGCTACTGGGCGGGTCGCAGGTGGCGGATAGCGAATGTTCCACCTCGTCATTGATGAGGTGGACAACTGCGAATAAGGGGAAACCCTAATAAGCAGTCCCGGACCGAGGTTTGCAGGGGCAGCTGAGGTGTGCAGCTGACAGGCTTAGTGACCCCGCGGTACACTGAACTTATTACCACACACACTTATAGTTACATACCTAAGGACCGCACTAAGTCCTTAGATAATGAACCGAGCATGGGAGCAGAGGGCAGCCACACTGGCCAGCCCTTGTTTTCCATTGCTCGGGCCAAATCAATGTCGGGGGGGGGGGGGACATGTCTCTCTCCGATTCTGAATCCAACTTGGCTGAGGACCACTCAGAGCCCTCAGACAAGGACCTTGGCACGGGGAACGAAGGTAGCCAAGTAGGCCAGTCTGAAGTCCCCGCTGCTCGGGTCATGGGTTCGGTGGAGGGGGGCATGTCACTCTCTGACCCCGAAAACATCCTTCTCGGAGCCCAGGCTCTGATCAGCTCGATCGGATGGCTGAGGCTCTGAATAGGATGAAGATAGCCAGGAGAAGCACTCCTGGCAATCAGAGGAAAAGGCCTATAGGCCTCAACTGACTGATCACTGGAGGGGGTCCTGTACAGGTCACTCCTCAGTGGTCAATCTAGTAAACGATGAGGTACTCTCAATGAGGTTTGACTTCATTGGGACTAAGTATCTTTTCACCAGACCCCATACTGTGGATTTTGGGTCGAGGGAGTACTGGGACGCTGTTAGTAGCCCGGTTTCTTCTCACGACCCAATTGTATGGTTCACAGACGGGTCAAGAATAGGCAACAGAGCTGGAGTTGGTGTCTATACTGGTGACCCTAGGACTAACGCGTGCGTGAGCCTGGGAGCGTATGGCACCGTGTTCCAAGCTGAAGTCGCCATACGTTCAGCGCAAATTATGATAGAGGTTTGCGGGAAACATATCCATATCCTCTCAGACAGTCAGGCGGCTTTAGGGGCCCTTGACTCCTGGAAGGTTTCGTCTGGTCTAGTCTGGGAATGTGTGGAGTCCCTCAGCATCCTGGGTTAAGAAATCAGGTCCTGCTGGAATGTATACCAGGACATAGGGGAATAGAAGGCAGCGTGCAGGCCGATGCCTTGGCTAGGGAAGGTGCTATTAAGCCCTTCATTGGTCCTGAGCCGGCCTGCGGCGTTTCGGCTGCAGCTGTCAAAATAGCAACCAAAACTGGGTCAGCGCCAGACATCTGGAAAGATGGCGGCGGTTCCCAGGGCAAAGACTCGGCAAGCTTCATGTCAGAAATCCTTCCCAGAAGCTAACAAAGTAACTTCTTGGGTTGAGTAAATTTCACGTGAAGTTGGTGGTGGGACTCATCACCGGTTACGGTAAATTCCGGAGGCATCTAAGAACAGCGGGACTCCTTACGGAGGATCCCATCTGTCGCCTCTGTGGGTAGGACGAAGAGTCGGCAGAACACATTGTCCGGGAGTGTGAGGCTCTTGGTGCCAGCAGAAGAGTACCTTTTGAAGGCTCACCTCTGGGACAGTCGGAAATTACTAATCTAGTGAAGAAGCTCCTTGGCCTGGTCAAGGATTGCCAGCTTTACGACAATTAGGCACCGGGATTGGCACAAAAAGCCTCAGGCTTCGTTGCAAGGGTTGGCTGGACCAACTGCATATCCCCTTTTACTCTCTCTAACTCTAGTGTTCACTTCCTCTCCAAGTAAACAATTGCATATTCTATTTGAATAATTATATTTGAAAACGTTTCGTGTTTTAAGGTGGATTTTCAAACTACATTGCATTTGTACAAACGGTTACTTATTTGTTAGTAACCTGAACCATTTGAAAGTAAAAATCACTTATCTCTATTGGTGATATAGGTATGTTTATGTAAAATTATTAACTATAGAAAATATTAGGCCCAGTAAAACGAACTAAAATTTGATAACTAAAATACAAGTATAGTAGGTTAACAAGAATTAATATATAACATTTCAGATTATATTTTCCTTGAAAAAAATAACCGCCCAGAGCTACCTTTAACGTTGTGTGTGTCTCTGGTGATTGGTTTTGTAAGGAATTTTCTTTAAAAAAGGAGTGGTTTTAAAAATACCTCAATTTATCAAGAGATCTTTATCAAGATAATATTTTTCTTAAGACCTAAACTATTAGATGTTATGTTTTTGATAAATATTTTTTATTTCCATGCATCTTGTACATTTTTACCAGATTTTAAACTCTTAAAACATTAGTGAATAAATTAGTAATATATGACATATTAATTTAATAAATCTCACAAAACATTTAGAGCATAACAAACGTGTATGGAAACGATGATTCCTTTGTAAATGACGTAGGGAAGCTTTGCTAACCAAAATAAACCAGCATTATACGCAATTGTTGTGTTTATATTACATTAAACTACGTAGCGTGCATTTCAACAAACTTATTAAGTTAAGAGTATTCTATTACAGTTAACGATTATTTAATTTTGTTTTATAAATTATATGTATATGAGATATTGCAGGATTATTACAATAATCCTGTGCAAATTATTACAATAAAGATGTTTGAGAAACAGCACCCTTTGCATGGATATATTGTATGTGTGAGAAACAGCTCCCTTTGCATGAATATATTGTATGTATGAGAAAATGCACCATTTGCATGAATAGGATTGTACTGTATGTGTAAGAAACTGCACCCTTTGCATTGATATATTGTCTGTGTGAGAAACTGCACCCTTTGCATGGATATATTGTATGTTTGAAAAACTGCACTCTTTGCACGGATAATTGTCTTTGTAAGAAACTGCACCCTTTGCATGGATATATTGTATGTGTGAGAAACAGCTCCCTTTGCATGAATATATTGTATGTATGAGAAAATGCACCATTTGCATGAATAGGATTGTACTGTATGTGTAAGAAACTGCACCCTTTGCATTGATATATTGTCTGTGTGAGAAACTGCACCCTTTGCATGGATATATTGTATGTTTGAAAAACTGCACTCTTTGCACGGATAATTGTCTTTGTAAGAAACTGCACCCTTTGCATGGATATATTGTATGTTTGAGAAACTGCACCCTTTGCACGGATATATTGTCTTTGTAAGAAACTGCACCCTTTGCATGGATATATTGTCTGTGTGAGAAACTGCACCCTTTGCGCGGATATATTGTATGTATGAAAAACTGCACCCTTTGCACGGATATATTGTAGGTGTGAGAAACTGCACTCTTTACATGTATATATTGTATGTATGAAAAACTGCACCCTTTGCACGGATGTACTGTTTGTGTAAGAAACTGCACCCTTTGTACGGATATATTGTCTTTGTAAGAAACTGCACTCTTTACATGTATATGTTGTATGTATGAAAAACTGCACCCTTTGCACGGATGTACTGTTTGTGTAAGAAACTGCACCCTTTGCACGGATGTACTGTTTGTGTGAGAAATAGCACCCTTTGCATTGACATATTGTCTGTGTGAGACACTGCACCCTTTGTACGGATATATTGTCTGGGTGAGAAACTGGCCCTAATTTTTTCCTAAGACCTAAATTATTAGATGTTATGTTTTTAATAAATATTATTTATTTTAAGGCATCTTGTACATTTTTACCGGATTTTAAACTCTTAAAACATTAGTGAATAAATTGGTAATATATGACATATTAATTTAATAAAACTCACAAAACATTTAGATTATAACAAACGTGTATGGAAATGATGATACCTTTGTAAATGACGTAGGGAAGCTTTGCTAACCAAAATAAACCAGCATTATACGCAATTGTTGTGTTTATATTACATTAAACTACGTAGCGTACATTTCAACAAACTTATTAAGAGTATTCTATTACAGTTAACGATTATTTAATTTTGTTTTATAAATTATATGTATGTGAGATATTGCAGGATTATTACAATAATCCTGTGCAAATTATTACAGTAAAGATGTGTGAGAAACTGCACACTTTGCATATATATATTGGTTATGTGTGAGTGTGCTGGGGTGTTTGTGGGTTGGTAAAGACGATGTGTGCATAGAGCTTTGTGGCAATACACATGTTATAATGTTAGTCCTATTTGATGACATATATATATATATATATATATATATATATATATATATATATATATATATATATATATATATATATCTACTCAGTTAAAAGCAATATAGGCTATTATTTATGTAATATAAAATAAATTGATTAGGTTCTGCTGAGAGAACGTAAAAAGTTTATTTATAATTTTTGTAAATTCCATGACACAAATCATGATACTACTTCCTGATCAACTAGAACTCTTAATACCAAAGGGTGTCTCCTCCGTGGTTAACATTAGTATGTTCTGTAAGAGTCGGTAACTATGAATACACATCTAGAGTGACTATGATTCAAATATAATGTAAGTTAAATTGGATCAACCCTAGTGGCTTGCTGTACTGGCTCCTGTCTTGGCTACATAGTGTTGTCATATAAATTGAGCCAGCTTCTTACTTTTCTTAAGTGCTCAACCCTTGGGTTGGTTTGCAGCGGCTCACCATTCCTCTCTTCTGTGTCCCATCCTCTTAATTTCCGTATAAGTAGAACAACCTACATCATTCATAATCTACTACAAGTACGTCATCCTCGGTTGTCCTCGGTGATTCCTTCCCTCGATAGATCATTCTGCTATTGTTCCCATAATGTTGTTCTGTCTCACATAGTCCTACCAGCTTGTCTCTTCTTATCTGGAGGTGCCTTCATAGATATCTAGATTCTCTTACTCTTGGTGACTTTATCCCTCCAGCTGATCTTTAGCATTCTCCTATAGCACTACACCTCTAGTGCCTACAAACGCCTTCTTTCCTGTGTACCCACAGTTCATGTTTCACATCCGTACAGGGCTACACTCCAAAGAAAACAAACACATTGTGTTTGTCAGCTTAATTTCATGTAACCAAGCCAGTTTGTTTACATGAAATTAATGAGTTAACGTATATATTTAAAATTTATTACTTAAATAAATGAAAAGTAATATTTACTGACACGGCTTAAAATTATTAAAAAATAATTATAGTACTAAAAATAAATATCTTCACTTAATCAAGAACAATGTTAATGACAATCCTAACGTATCATTTGTATTTCATTTTAGATATATGAAACAATGTATCAGATTCATTTTTTTTGTAATTTTTATGGGTGGATTTTGTGTCATGAATATTTAAAATGGGAGTGTATTGTGTACACTCAAAATATAACCAAAATGTTTATATGGTTTATTATAACTTTTTATGGCTTTCTTAAAACTTGTATGTATATAATCAGTGTATGAGTAATCCTGTATTGAATGTGTGGGTACGTTTTGATATTTCTTTTACGTCATTCAGAGATTGGCTGGACTTTCTACTAAGAGGTTAACCCTGTAAGTCTCCTTGTGTTATGAACTAAATGTACTGTCAACAGAGGATAAATTACCGAAAAAGACGTGGACATCAGAAAAAAATTATGAATATGTAATAATCATTCATTTTTCTACAGTTAATAACCTACAGTCTATTAGTGATTAGTGGTCGATATCATTTAGTTACTTACGGGTCCAAAGTCACATGTCCAAAGTCAATGCCACTGTACGTGTATGGGTGGGCGGGTGGGTCAATACCACTGTACTCAAACTGTTCTGTGTGACGGGAACAGGCCACTACCAGCCAGACAAAAAGGAATAAAAATATTGTTTTTGTAGAAGTATATAAATAAACACAATTTCTGTAAAAATGATATGCTACTTGTATCAAAAGTAAGAAGTAAAACACAACAGCCTGGTCACGTACAGCACGTTTTGGTGAGAAATTGTCGTCTACGTGACCTCTACTCGAACGACAGAGTCAAATAAGACGTCTAAATCACTATTTTGTAACTTAAGGACTATTATTAGCAACAAATAAATCTAGAAAATATTTTGGACTTAGTAAAATAAACAGAAAAACACGAGATAACATGAAATTTGTAACATGAAATATTTTAATTTAGTGATAACGCAAAATTAATATGTAACTCATGCTCTGTCGATATCTAATCTATTGTAAGGAAAAACATATAAATGCTTGTTGTAATACATTATTCATAATAAAAAATAACCATCAACAGAATTATACCCATTAAAAAATATATATAATTTAAACAAATAATATCACACTTACTTTTAAATCATGTAATTAATTTCTTACACCAGGCCTATAACACATAAATTACCTGAGTTTTTGATTGTTATATTTATAAAAAAAAAACACACCAATGAACAACGTCCTAACAATTATAGGTGAACAATAAATTAAAAATATTTATAAGTTTCGTATTAAAAAAGTATTTAAATTGCACAATGTCAGTCTGTAAAAAGAAAAAAACATGCTTGAATATTTCTATGTTAAATAAAAAGGAAACATCGAGGTCAAAACATTAGCCCTAATTAAAGTTAAACATTTCAAAACTTGGCTAAAAAATCTTTTGAACAAATACTTATACAAAACAAACCAAGTAATGCAAAGTAATTATTATGGTCAAATTAAATATACACACGTCCTTACACATGCAGTGGAATTCTGCTAAAAGCTATCCTTTTTGTAAAAAAAGTTCTAATCATTTCACCTGTGCCCTGTTAAAAGAGTTTCATTCCGTTAATTGTAATATAATTAAATGCGCTGTTTTTTTTAACTGAACCAAACTATATATTATGTTAACTCATCCACTGGGATAAAATATTGTAACAATCCATAGAAAAGAGCTAACGTATAATAAAGGGTTTTCGATGTTTCAGATTAATTGGATGACATATGCTCCATCTAGATTGTTGCAACTATTCCCTTGGGTATATGTGATTGGCAATATCGTTGTTACCAGCTTGTTGGCTAGTATGACCTTGCTCCGTATAGTCTGTTGCATTTCACAACGATGCAAGGGTTGTTTTATGATGCGTAGTTTCTAAGATGATTCACAAATAAAGTTAATGTTTATGTTTATTTAGTGTATAACCAAATAACTGATGCAAAGTACTTGATAGTAATATATTTATCAGTGATACGAGAATGCATGTAAGCATACAATCAACATGCTTTTAATCAATGTAAGATGAGAAAACATGCTTAAACAGCGATATTGATCTTACAAATAAAAATGAAACAAATTTACAAGAAGTACAAAGACGTAAGTAATATAAATTATAGCTCAAAAGTAACAAAATATGTCCTTTTTCCCCAGTAAAAATTCATTTAGCTCTTCCAAAATTAATGGTTTATTTTCATCAAGGCTAAGTTACGGCTTAATACAAGATTAAGGAAGGAACCGTTAATTCTTCAAGTAAAAAACATAGTTTGTGGCATTTACTTATGAAACGGACTAATATTTATCTAGAAAGGACATAATGAATAATATGTTTATGATCGTGGTTTCAGATTAAACAGATTTAAGAAATAATATGTTGTTACTTGTTTTTCAAGAAGTAAAAATAATTGTATTCTCATAAAATATTTTATAAATATTTTCTCATCAAATGAATGATTTATTGATCTGTTCACAACCCATAAGTATATGAAAATTTCAATCAAACGAAATACTTTGATTAACTTCTTCCATTCGTAAATATCCCTAACTATGATAATTATTTTGGTTCATAGATAAGTTCAGGGTGACATTGAAGCTATGAACTGACTTAAAATATTTAATAAATAATAATGATACATTTATATGTGTAATTTAATAACTAAATTAAAAATGTAAACGATTACATACATTTTGCATCTTTATTATTTTTCCCATATTGACTTACTTTTCATGAAAAAGCTGTAAGACTATAAATGGAGTGTTACCTACCCAAAATGGTTTGTGTGTGTTTTTTTTAAATTGTAAAATGCATTCAAGTTAGTATTGAAATATGATTGTCTTATCATCCAATCCAAATAAAATTTAGAAATTGAATATTTCTGTTAAAATTGCAATCGGGTATTTTGTAATAAAATTAATTAATTAATTAATGGATAGAAACGTGAAAAACATAAAATATTAATTGCTGAAATACTCTTAATAATATCTGATAAAATATAGTCAGTTGATTATGTCTTTTTTTAAACTAAAACCTTAATAATGAAATATGTTGTTATTGGTTTGTCAATGATAGTATAAACATGTGAAAGTTTTAAGAATCACCTAATGAGGTCATTGGTACTCAATTTGATGTTATAATCTAAGATGCGTTCAACATTCGAAAGCAGTGTAATCTTGAAATAAGAGTTATTGATTTTATATTGGTAAACTTGTTCAACGCAACGTTTCGTCATGTATAAAACTCCCGTCGTCTTCAAGTGCTACTTACTGACTTATCTTAAATACATAAGTAGTGAGTTAGTATGACCAACTGAGGAGTGTTTTATCTATGGAGAACGTTACCGCCCCCTCCCCGTGAAAAGGTTCCACAAGATTTAGGTAATAATACATTGTTAGATAAGTTTTGATATTTTAGTATTTGATAATATTTTCTGTGTATATTTTATGGATGACGTCATGATTCACGATTTGTATTGCATTGTTTTTTTCATAATTGTGTGTCCTGAATAGTTTCTAAGAAGACACACTTTCATTATAAGTGTAAAGAAATCTGTAAACATGTGAGTTTTTTTCAGTTCAGAAGTATACAGTATAAGCATTGTTTTATATGCAGGTGCTAAGTAGCACATAAAGGTGACATGATTATCAACGCGACAAAACGTTGTGTTAGTAATTAAAACACTTGAATTTTTAAATATATCCAACAAATTGACCAACATGACCAATCCAACGCTAACAGGTAGCTATAAAACCATATATTAACTTAAAATGTTGTCATAATAATTGTTGATAAAGATGTTTACAATAATCAACAATTTTATTCATCCAAAATAATTTATTGCATTTGTAATTTAAATTGCTCTCTACAAAGTAAAAGATGTCACTTTTAATCATAAATAAACAAGTAAACTACGAAAAAGACTTTTCCCTAATTGAAATGTTTGACAGAACAGTTCAAAACAGTTGTGAGCATATATAAATGCATATTATGCTAAAAATAACTGATGATAGATTTATAAAAACGATGTAATTATGTCTATTAAAGTAATTATGTACGTGTAGGAGTTGTGGGCTTGTGCTGTTGAATTTCAAGCCTTTATTGGAAACAATAATGAATACATAATTAAGGAATTAAGGTTTTTAGATATGACTACTGGATTTGTATACTTATTTTTTAGATATGACTACTGGATTTGTATACTTATTTTTGTTCAAATCTCCGTTTCCGTTAAAAAAGCTATATAAAAAATCTAGGAATACAAACAATTGGTTGATGAATAACTATCATTACATGAACTGGGGAGAAGATGTTAAGAGTTGAAAAATGTTGATAGCATAATGTTTAATTTATGTTCTAAGTTTAACAGATTTTACACAACAGGATGTGAAAAGCGAAATGTGATT
>JAQJVL010008729.1:0-18616 GCA_035578905.1 Stictocephala bisonia
CATTGGCAATGGGGAGAACTCCATTCTAATGCTATATCTACAATAAAAGGTTTATTGAGTAGTTACCAAATTTTAGCTCTTTCGACCCAAGTTTACCAATTGTAACTCAATGTGATGCATCCCCTGATGCATTCGCTAATTGTTTAATGCAGCAAGGAAAGCCAGTGAGTTTTTCTTAGCGATCCTTAAGTGATTCTGAAATTGAGTACGCTCAAATTGAAAAAGAACTTTTGGCTATATGTTTCGCATGTGAAAAGTACCGTAACTATATGGTCATTCTAAGGTAATTATCAATTCTGATCACGTGCCCTTACTATCAATAGTAAATAAACCTCTAAGTAAGATTAAAAACAACAGAATACGTAGAATGAGAATAAGAATAATGGTGTACAGACTTGAATTGAAATATTTGCTTGGGAAACAAATGTATGTTACTGATTTTTATCCAGATCCCAAATTAAAATTGAACCTTTGACAGATGATTTTTTAAATAATGTTGTACATTGCTTAGGAGAGTCTGTAGTAGATTTGAACCAAGAAAGATTTTATGAATTTAAAACTGAAAGTAAAAGTGACAACCGTGGGTAAAATAATATCATTTTGTAACTATGAATGGCCTTCAAAGGTTGAAGATGGAGAGATTAAACATTTTTATAAGTACAGGGGTGACATATCATTTACTGTACTATGAAGATAGATTGATTATTCCTAAATCATTAAGGAAGTTCATTCTATCTAAGTTACATGAAACACATTTAGGTATCAGCAAAACACACTCATATGGTACCAAGCTTTTCTATTGGCCAGCTATGACATCTGATACAAAAAATCCATTATTAAGTTGTAATATATGTCAAAAATATCAAAGAGCAAAAGTGAAATAACCTCTAAAGTCATACGAAATTCCTGATCTGCCTTTCTTAAAAATTGTAGTGGATGTTGCTGAGCACCAAGGAAACAACTACTTAGTGGTTATGGATTACTATTCAAGATGGCTGGAGTTTTTCAAACTGTTTAACAAAACAAGTTGTACAGTTATTGGCAAACTGAAGGAGTTGTCGGTTCGGTATACCTAAGTTAGTAATAGTTGACAATGTTCTTTTTAGCAGTTACGAATTCAAACAATTTGCGAAATTGTGGAACTTTGAAATAGAGAATACTAGCCCTTATCATCCTAAGAGTAACGGCTTAGCAGAAAAGGCTGTGTGTATAGTGAAAAACATGTTGAATAAATGGAAAAAAAAAACAAAGAAGATATTGAGCTCTATTTACTAAATTATAGAAATTCCCCGGTTGCAAATCTTCCATTTTCACCAACTCAACTGTTAAACAGCAGAAATATGAGATCAAGGATCCCTATTGGGTTTCAACATTTAAAACCAAACATTGTTCCTCTTGACACTTACTCAATGATGCTAAATAATCAGAAGACCCCAAAAAGGCAATATGACAAAATAGCATCAGTCTTTTGTAGAAGGAGAAAATGTAATAGTACAAGACTTAAAAACAAAACTTTGGATTTAAGGAGAAATTGTCAAAGTATTAAAGCAGCCTAGATCATATTTAGTAACGGCTAATGATAGAATCTACAGAAGAAATTCAATTCATATTAGAAAGCTGAAGGGAGATGTTGTATAGAATTATTTTATAATTTAAAATATCAGCTGTGCTTTAAAAACAATCAGCCATTATTGAGATTTTGCTTATGTTTCTCAGTCATGTAATTTGTGGGTTGTTAAAATTTTAAAGTAAAATTTCTGAATTTGTTTTAGAATAATTATTTAATTAATAAAACAGCTGCGAAAATAGATTTTTCGTGATATCTTGAGAAATAATTGCCGTAGACCAAAATAAAAGATTCCAAATAGAGCAGATTCATGTTCAGCACAAAAAAAACTACATCAAAATTTTGAAAAAATCACAAAAAATATCTTGAGATAAATCCAAAGGTACATTTTCAAAAATTTTTAATTTTCATTTTTTTTATATAAAACGTTATTTCCGCAAAATTCTCATAAAATATATACCTGATTTTACCCTCTGGTGATAAAAAAGTCAAGATTGGTGAGGCGTATAGAAAGCGCATAAATACCCAAATTTGTAGTGGATTTCTCAGGATTTGAACCTGTGATCGTCTGCATATGAAGGAATTATTTTTCATGCCCTAAGTAGATACATAACTAAGAAACGAGAGTGATTTTTTTTTTTACAGTAAAACCTGAAAATTATAAAAAAGAGGAAAATCAAACCAGTTTTTTTCACAAAGCTAACTTACATGGGTAGCCTTCTCAAATTTTGTGGAGGTCTTTCCTGATTACAAATTTTGGAAGGTTTATACAATCAAACTATAAGTAAGCACGTTAGTGCCAGAAATGTGCCGCGTATAGTCAGGTTATGTTTGTTTTTTACAGCAGGGCTGGGTTGGGTATTATTTGGTTATGTTAGGTTTGGTTGCTAAAATCCTCCGCACAATTTGAGTACCCACATAACTTTCTTTAACGAACAAAATATCTGTTTCTTCGTTTTGGTAATTTTTCCAGATTTACTGCTGAAAAATATTATCGTATTCTTGTTTCTTAGTTATGTATCTACTAGGTAAAAAATCAACAAGGCTCCTGCTCTTTGTAAATACACTGAAATATCAAATAGGCTTATATGAGGATATGTGTAAAGTTTAAACAAAAAAGTTGTGTTACATAAGTAATCCATGTGTACTACAACCACAAAATTAATTACCGCTTAAAGCATCGTTTAAAACAATTTAATTATGTGTTACTTACATATTTATAACTAGATCTAAGCTTCTTTTAGTAATTTAGGCTATATGTTAGGGCCTAATTTAAATTTTTTACCCCGAACATGAATATTTGGATTGGTTTACGTATCAGTAATGACCTAGTAGTGGTTTTATTTTACAGACCACCTACTGCGGACGTTAATGTATTTTTTGAAATTCTGACAAAAGTTTCTGAATTCCTAGTCAAAAGAAGTAAAACTGCAATTGTTTGTGGTGATTTTAATATTAAAATAAACATTCAAGATCAAGTAACCCATACATTTCTGAATTTGTGTTCAATATATGGATTTTCAGTGACAATAAACAAGCCAACCCGCAAAAAAAACTGTTTGGATAACATCCTGGTGTATGGAACATCAACTTTTAAGGCCGAAGTGGTTAACCTACACTTAAGTGACCATTTAGGGCAAACAATAGAATTTTTCCTAGAGGACGAGATCGATAAGAAGAATGAAACATCTGCACCACAGTACTACCATCAAATAAATGATAATGAGCGATAAAGGAGAGATGAGAAAATTAAATATTTATATCTAAATTGATTCGAAGGACCAGGGAATTTTTATATTTAAAAAACGCCCAAAAAATGTTAACGTCTATAGAGAGTTTGTGGATAATTTGCTGTTACAAAATGGGACAAAATGTCGAGCAATATGCTTACAAAAATAACTAAAGTTACACACATGAAATGATGAAAACAGTACCTTGTCCAATATTCCAATTAGATGAGGGAAGGTCCAGAGACAACCGTTGGTGAGGTGGTAGCGAGGTCCATCAATGTTTTGGAGGGAAACGCAACGAACGACAGTTCTCACTTCATTTTATCTTGAGTCTTCTTACACGAATCGCGGTAGAACGCTTCTCGCAAAGTTCATCTGCCACGGAAGCACGCACAAAGAAGATCTTGAAGCACAAACTATGACGGGAGTTCACACAAGAAATTAAATGTACAAAATATCACACACAAAAATATTAAAGACGTTTAAGAGTGGTTAACAGAGATTTAGAGAAACAATATAGAAAGAGCACGAGGCAGAGGGCCTCCAAAAGTGTATATGAGAGAAGTGCGTTGTGAGCCAGGGACGTTACAAGACAGAGTTTTCTAGACAGAGTGAGGTGGCGTAAACCCCGCGTGGTGCAAAACGTTTTTAGAACAGTGCATTCCAACCAATCAGATTTCAAGACGACTGACTACGTCATATCGCCTGATTTATGTCGCTTTTAGAAAGCGTTATCCCCCTCTCTCTCTCTCTGTTGAGATATTTCAAATTAAAAAATAATACAACTTAAAATGCGCTCTTGGCTTAAAAACTATTTCTTAATGCTAAAGTGTTAACACATTAAATGCTATTATAAAACCTTAAAATATAAGTTATAAGTACTGAACATTCCGGCCCCCTTGAAGCATTGTAGGCTTCAACAACAAAGTCACACAATAGAAAATCACACCACACAGTTTTTAGAGATTGGGGCACGGAACTAGAAAAGAGATTTTAGTCAGTGGGCAGAGGAAACACCTTTACCACTGGTCTAGTAAGGTGTCCATTTGGAGTGCGTAAGTCCACCACGCGCACAACACCATCAGTCCCTGGGTGTACGGCGGTAACACGAGCCAGAGGCCACGAGAGGGGCGGAGAGTTCTGGTGCAGCAGCACGAGATCACCAACTTTGATATTCTCACGTGGTTGGGTCCACTTATAACGTTGCTGGAGCGTATGCAGGTATTCCAGCTGCCATCGTTTCCAGATGCGTTGGTGAAGAGTTTGAACCAACTGCCAATGTCGTAGGCGGTTGTCAGGTGCGTCGAGGAGGTCGGGTTCTGGGACCGACGCTAGGAGGGCACCAATCAAGAAGTGACCCGGAGTGAGGGCAGAGAAGTCAGCAGGATCGCTGGAGAGTGGAGTGAGTGGCCGCGAGTTTAGCATGGCCTCTATCTGAGTGACGAGTGTCATAAATTCTGGCAGTGTCAGGATGTGGTCTCCCATGACACGACGTAAGTGGTGTTTGGTGCTTTTCACAGCGTTCTCCCATAATCCACCTTGGTGGGGAGCAGCAGGAGGGTTGAACTTGAAGTCGATACCTCGAGGAGTAGTGAAGTGAAGCAACCTTTTCTGCGAATCGGTTGAGAACAATGTTTCCTTTAAGATATTTTGAAGGGCGTTATCAGCACCGACATAGTTCGTACCACAATCGGAAAACAATTGAACACACAGACCTCGTCGAGATACAAAGCGTGTGAGTGCTGCAATAAAGGCGTCGGTGGTCAAGTCTGTCACCACTTCAAGATGCACAGCTTTTGTGACCATACACACAAATACATAAATATACACCTTTATGTGTCGAATGCCACGGAGATTTAACACCTTTGCGTTGAATGGTCCACAGAAGTCTGTTCCAGTGGACAAGAATGGTCGAGCGGGAGTCACTCGTGACGGAGGGAGGTCGCCCATTAGTGGGGCTTGATTTCGTGGCTTGTTTCTAAAACATGTTAGACATTGGAAAATGCGTGAGCGTATAACGCTCCTCGCGCAGAGAATCCACACGAATTGGGATAACAGAGACTGTGTTAGCTGTGGTCCAGCATGGAGATTTGAGCGGTGGTGATGATCCACAATGAGGTTTACAACATGATGTTTCTTGGGTAGAAGAACTGGATGACGGACGTCGTGTGCCAGGGAAGAACGGTTGAGACGCCCACCAACACGTAGAATGCCTTGCGTGTCCAGAAACGGTTTCAGGCGCTGAAGTCTTGTTGAGCAGGGACGCCCAGAGCGTAGTGACGAGATGTCGTCTGCAAATGCAGATTGCTGGACGAGGCCGAAGATCTTGAGTTTAGCTGTGGAGATCTCGGATGGGGAGAGATGTCCCTTGAGACGATTAGCGCTACGACAGTTGTGTACGAAGCGCAGAACTAGAGCAAAAATTCGCTCAAGTTTGTCCCACGACGAGAAATTCGTCAGAAGGTCCCAGTCCTTCTGCGGAACGGTAGTTAGGACGACTAGTGGAGTCTTCTTGAGCTCATCGGACGATGAGAGGTTCACAGGTATGAACTGCTTAGAGGGCCAGTCCTGTTGAGGGAGGCTGAGCCACGATGGTCCCGTCCACCAGAGAGTGTGGTTCCTAAGCTGGGAGGCAGAAATGCCCCGTGATGCGCAGTCTGCTGGGTTGTCAGTTCCTGCTATATGTCGCCATGAGTCGGGTGATACGAGTTCTTGGATCTGGGAAACTCGGTTTGAAACATACGTATTAAGCCTATAAGGCGGAGTTCGTAGCCATGTGAGTACTACTGTTGAGTCACACCATAAAAAGGTGGTTTGAGGGGTGATTGTCTCCTTAAATATTGACTGACAATGAGTTGTTATCTTAGCGAGCAGATGCGCTCCGCAAAGCTCGAGACGCGGAAGTGTCACTCGTTTTAGAGGAGCGACGCGAGTTTTCGCCATTATGGGGCGAATGATGACGTCACCTGTCGAAAGCTGGCAGCGGAAATACAACACCGCACTATATCCACTTTCTGACGCATCAGAGAATCCATGGAGTTCTACGACGCAAGAGAGTGAGAGTGGAAACGCTCGAGGAATTGAGACATGCACTATGTGCTGCGCGTCAGTGATGAATGAGTGCCATTTTTCGGCAAGTTCGGATGGCAAGGGTTCATCCCAAGACAGACCTGTAGTCCAGAGGTGTTGCATAAAGCATTTTGCTTGCATTATGCAAGGAGAGAGAAATCCACAGGGATCATATATCTTGGCTATTAAGCTCAAGACAGAGCGTTTGGTCGGGCGCTCGTCAGGCGGTATGTTAAGAGTGTATGTGAAACAATCAGTGGTAGGCGACCAATGTAAACCAAGGATAGAGAACTGCGGAGATAGAGATTCTTGCAGAAACACTGGAGACTCGCGATGTCCTTCCGGCAGAGCTTGGAGTAGGCGAGTAGAGTTAGAGACCCACTTCCGGAGTTCGAAACCTCCTTGACGCAGTAGACGGATGAGCTGCTCCTGCAGTTCTAAGGCCGCTTCCTCTGTGTCCGCACCGGAGATGATGTCGTCCACGTAGGTCTGAGTCCTCAGCACGCATGCAGCGGAGGGGAAGTTCCCACCGTCGTCGTCTGCAAGCTGGTGCAGAGTCTTGATCGCCAAGTAGGGAGAGGTATTCATGCCGTAAGTAACAGTGTTCAACTGATAAGTTGAGAGAGGATCCTTGGGATGGTCACGCCATAAGATAAGTTGAAATTTCCGGTCATCTGGATGTACTCGGATTTGCCGATACATCTGACGGATGTCACAGCAAAAAACAATATTGTGACGCCTGAAGTGAAGTAGTATGTCACAAATATTTGTTTGGAGTTTGCGCCCGGTCAATAAGACATCGTTGAGAGAAACACCAGTACTGGTCTTGCAACTCGCATCAAAGACAGTACGGAGTTTTGTGGTGGAACTATTTTCCTTTAGCACCCCATGGTGGGGGAGGAAATAGTGTGGCTTAGTTAAATCAGGATTTTGAACTTTGGCCGTGTGGTCGAGAGATTGATATTCACTGATAAAATCATGATAGAGTTGAGAAAAGTGAGGTTGAGCGTTTAATTTCCGCTCGAGAGAATGAAATCGACGCTCAGCAATAGGCTGAGACGATCCTAGGGCAGAATGATTTTCCTTAAACGGAAGTCGAACGGTGTAGCGTCCGGTTTCATCTCGAGAGTGAGAAGTGGCGAAGTGAGCATCACATTGTTCTTCTTCTTTGGTCTTCTTCGAATATACAGGAATTTCCTCTTGAAGCCAGAACCGCTGAAGTGATGAATGTAGATCTGCGTCGCTTGCTGAGTGTAGAGAGACATTGAGGCTCGTAGAGGTGAGAGTGGATGCGAAAGGTGCGCTGGGAGCAGTACCCAATACGACAAACCCGAAATGCGTGCCAATTACATGTGGCATATGCTGCCCCAGTGAGAATTGCTCATTAGTGAGTATTTTTGGAAATATACTTCCACCTAAGATAACGTCAATTCGTCCAGGTAAATGGAATGTGGGATCAGCGAGAATGTATCTCTGAGTCTTATTGTAGACTTCTGGGGCTAGAGGTACTCTGGGTAAATCCACGGTCAATTTATCTAATATTAACATTGGCTGGTCAGGAGCAATGATGAGACCAGATAGAGTGCTGATTGTGAGATGAGTTTGACCTTTTGGTTTTGCCGTGCTTTGGCTGAGGCCAGAGATGTGAGTTTGAGACTTAGTACGGCGCACTCCCAAGAGTTGAGCGGCACGTTCGGAAATTAAATCCGTCATACTCCCTGAATCAAGTAAAGCCCTGAATACATGGGATCTACCTTCAGGAGTTTTTAGTTGTACCAGTAAGGTGCCCAACAGCACGGTGTAACAATCTGGCATAGAGGGGGGTGAATCTTGAGAAACGTGAGTCACCTGAGAATCGTTATGGTTCTCACTAGAGCGATGACGTGTACTGGAGACGTCATGAGCCGTGTTACTACGGACGGGCTGATTAGCAGCATTGCCCGAGGCAGCTTGAAAGTGTAACAATGAATGGTGTTTTTTGTTACACGTGAGACACGTGGCCTTAGATTGGCATTCCTTGAGTTCATGAGCGCCTAAGCATGAGATGCAGCGCTTATGTCTCTTGACGAGCTGATGTCGTTCTTGAGGAGTTTTGTCACGGAAAACCGTACATGAATAGACTTTATGTCCACTCTGATTACAAATGAAACATGGAGGAGGCATAGTCTTGGTTTGAGCGGAGTTAGAGTGAGTTGTGACCATTGAAACATCACTAGAGCGAAAGTTCACCCTTTTTGGCGCAGTCACCTTGTTGCGAGCGTGAGGAGGAACATAAGTAGAAGCCTTTACCTGCGGAACGCTATGAATATTGGCATCTTCAGTTTGGCTGCATTCAGTGTTCAAAAATGTTATTATTTCTTTGACTTCCGGTAACGAGTGAGCAGACGCGTCATTCGAAGAGGTTGACCGGGAAGCTTCCAGCTTTTTTCGTAAGTCGGAATCCATACGTCGGAGGATGAGGGCAGAGAGGAGCGGATTGGTTTCACCTACGTCACAATGTAAAGCTTTCAATGCCTGAGAGTGTTCTGTATATTGATTGACAAATAGTCTGAGACCCTTGATTGAGGACGAACTAATTTGAGGCAGGTCCAGTAACTGGTTCAAATGGAGAGTTTGTAACCTCCGGGAATTATGGTAGCGATCCCGTAAGAGGTCGTATGCTATTAAGTAATTAGCGGAGGTTAGATTGAGTCCTTTAATTAGGTTTAAAGGTTCGCCACTCAAAACGCTCAATAAGTACTGAAACTTCATTACTGCACTAAGACTGGCATTACGGTGAATGGTTGTATCAAATAAATTGATAAAGGAAGTCCAAGTCAGAAGATCGCCCGAGAATTTTTGTAACTCTAATTTTGGCAGACGGACCTGAGAGACACTAGAGACCTGAGGAGTCATACTGACGTCACTCAAAGCCGATGGTGTTTTGGGTTCTTCGACTGGAAGTAGCGTTTCGATTATACCAAGAATATGAGCGTAGACCTCGTTAATAGAGTCCTGATCTTCCGCTAAGACTTCGTCTTCAATGGCCTCATCATCCGTTAGATTTAAGGCTCGTTGCAGGTTAGCCTCAAAATCAGCTTTCTTTTTCTTGACTTCATTAGAGATGGTTGATAAGCTCTTCAGTTGAGCAGGCGTAAGAAGCTCCTTTTGCGTAGCGAATTCTTCAACTTGAGTTTTTATTTTAGCGAAGCGCGTTTTAGTTAACGCTGTGAGACGAGTATAGAGAGCCGCCTTGAAATCAGAAACTTTAGGAGCCATTTTGAATTTTTCAGATACAGTAAGTAGTAAAACAAAATTAAATGTAGATATGAAATACAAGACACTATTGTGAGCAGAGCACTAAGTCGCTAAATATAATTTTCCATATTTTATTTATATCTATTTTGACTTATTTACTACAGTATTAAAATATCGGCAGAGACATCACGAATTATTTTGCAATAAGAACAATAAACAAACAAATAAATAAGAGATTCAAAGTGTGAGGTAAGCTTAATCTGCAATGTTATAACAATTGCAGTCTTGATTGGTTCCACTGAGAACTTTGCTTTGATAGCTAGATTTGTTAGTAGCAATGTGTATGAACACTAGAGAGCAAGGAAAAGTATAAATTTTATTTTCAATGAGAGATCAGAGAACTACTTATTTTTAGTTAATTAGCTTCCAATAAGCTTATGGTAATAACACATTAGAGAGAGACATGATAAATAGCTAATTCTTGCTTATTTCAGAGAGAGTGTACAAAACTATAAGTGTACATAACTAGTTTTTTATAGTTAGTTAATTAATTATTAATTCAGCACAAATACAATAAATATGAATTAGGTAATTAGCTAAACAAAATTTGTTTACCCTAGCAGAGAAATGTGTGTTTAATAAAGCTTAACTGCTTTACCAAAAGGGACTTAAACTAGACTAATTGACTATACACAATAAAAGACAATAGTTGACCTCACAAAAACAGAATGAAAAGCAATATATTGTACAATAAAAAGCCGTATAAAACACCTTTTGTATTTAATTAGCCTTCAAATGCTAATTAGAAAAATAGAATAAAAGATAATAATTTAATTTAAGATTAAATATATATATAAGCTTATTTACATAAATGAATTAACTAGCCATTGCTAAAATCCTTATAATGAGAAGCATTGACTAATGCTAGTGACTACCACATGATATGTGAGTAGCGTACTGTCAATAAAGTAAACAAACAGGAGTTGACAACTGTCAGCGCATGCGCTATAGAGCGGATGTGCTGCAGACAGCCTGAGAGAGAGTGAGGGGTTGGAAAAATCAATACTGCGTACCTCGAATCGGCACGCTTCGGAGAAGTTCGTGATTCTCCGTAAGCAGTGCGCCTGTTATTGGGCTAGGGGCGTGGCCTTCACAAACTACAAAGAGGGGCAAATTGCAAATGGCGAAAACTGAAGTGAATCGTGCTTTCTATTATCCACAAATTAGAGTTTCTGTATTTCCAAAGAACTGTATCCTAGAAATCCGGTTCGAAATGACCAAAACTATGAGCGATAAAGGAGAGATGAGAAAATTAAATATTTATATCTAAATTGATTCGAAGGACCAGGGAATTTTTATATTTAAAAAACGCCCAAAAAATGTTAACGTCTATAGAGAGTTTGTGGATAATTTGCTGTTACAAAATGGGACAAAATGTCGAGCAATATGCTTACAAAAATAACTAAAGTTACACACATGAAATGATGAAAACAGTACCTTGTCCAATATTCCAATTAGATGAGAGAAGGTCCAGAGACAACCGTTGGTGAGGTGGTAGCGAGGTCCATCAATGTTTTGGAGGGAAACGCAACGAACGACAGTTCTCACTTCATTTTATCTTGAGTCTTCTTACACGAATCGCGGTAGAACGCTTCTCGCAAAGTTCATCTGCCACAGAAGCACGCACAAAGAAGATCTTGAAGCACAAACTATGGCGGGAGTTCACACAAGAAATTAAATGTACAAAATATCACACACAAAAATATTAAAAGACGTTTAAGAGTGGTTAACAGAGATTTAGAGAAACAATATAGAAAGAGCACGAGGCAGAGGGCCTCCAAAAGTGTATATGAGAGAAGTGCGTTGTGAGCCAGGAACGTTACAAGACAGAGTTTTCTAGACAGAGTGAGGTGGCGTAAACCCCGCGTGGTGCAAAACGTTTTTAGAACAGTGCATTCCAACCAATCAGATTTCAAGACGACTGACTACGTCATATCGCCTGATTTATGTCGCTTTTAGAAAGCGTTATCCCCCTCTCTCTCTCTCTGTTGAGATATTTCAAATTAAAAAATAATACAACTTAAAATGCGCTCTTGGCTTAAAAACTATTTCTTAATGCTAAAGTGTTAACACATTAAATGCTATTATAAAACCTTAAAATATAAGTTATAAGTACTGAACAGATAACAACATCCACATCTTTAAACTAATGGTTGGTAACTTGAATTGGGAATCAGTTCTACACGGAATAAATGCAGACGATGATTTTGCTGTGTTTATGGATACTCTGGTTTATTATTATAACTTATGCTTTCCACTTAAGATATTCAAGCCTAGGCTATGCTTACCTAAAAATAAAACAAAAGGTTGGTATACCGTTGAACTTGCTCATATAAATTCTAGACTAGATTTTCTTTACGAATTAATGAATAGGCCTAGGCCTAACAGAGTTAATAGTCAGGATGTTGATGTTGCTTATAAAAATCTAAAAAAAAGATTTTTTTTTCCCAAAAAAAAGATTTTTCCCACCCACCCACCCATACACGTACTGTGTTATTGACCCAACCGCCCACCCATACACGTACTGTGTTATTGACCCATCCACCCTCCCATACACGTTCAGTGTTATTGATCCACCCGCCCAGCCATACACGTACAGTGGTATTGACCCACACGCCCACCCATACATGTACAGTGGTATTGACCCACCCGCCCACCCATACAAGTACAGTGTTATTGATCCACCCGCCCACCCATACAAGTACAGTGGTATTGACCCACCCACCCACCCATACAAGTACAGTGGTATCCTATACAGGTCAAAAATCAGGTTAGCTAAAAATAAATCAAATGATGACCTGGTCCAGGGGTCTAAAAACAAGGTGAAATGTATATGGCAAATTGTAAGGGAGACAACTAAGCCTAGTACAACAGAAAGTGACATTTTAATATCTCCTGATCACTTCAATATTTTTTTTATTACTGGTTTAAACTGTAAAAGTAATGTAAAAAAAAAAACTGACATATCTAGGCCTACACAACATATACCTTTAGTTAAAGATAAGAACCAGTTATCCTCTGTTTTGAGCCTTTTAAGTAAACATGATTTTGTTGCTGATGAAAAATAGATTTAAGTTCAATTGTGTAAATATTAAAGAAGTAAGTAAAATTGTATCCTGTTTAAAAAATAAGACTAGTAAAGACCACTTTGGTTTTTCAAATAAGCTTGTTAAAGAAACAATTTCATCGTATGTAAATATTTTAACCATTTTAATTAATCAATGTTTGATGCAGGGAACTTTCCCATCGTGTTTGACAATTAATAAAGTACACCCAGTTTTTAAGAATAAAGGTAATAAACAAGATGTAAATAACTATAGGCCTATAGCTAAAGTACCAGTTTTCTCTAAAGAATAAGAATAAGAATAATTTATTCCTTTAAACATGGTACAATGCATGCAATTGGAAACGTCAAAAAAATTTTTTGATTAAGACTACACTTAAGCTAGCAGGTTACAAGCAATTTGTAATTGAGTAGGTATCTTTCTTAACCTATATTATTAAAAAAGCTACTTACAGTAGTGTTCGTCAGGTCGAAAAATTCTTGGAATGAGTATAAAGGATTTGCCAATAATAGACCCACCACACCTCTTTTGAATTTAGAATCTGACAGGTTCCGAGCTGTACAAGGCAATTTGTTCATTAGTCTACAGCCAAGAATAGAAGGACCTCTCTGGGTATGTCTTAATCTAACATAAGGAATGTCGATCATGTGCCTCTGCCTAGTTCTGTGAGTGTGGATGTCACTTCTCAGTTCAAGATCAGTTAATTTAGCCTTTGTTTGTATGAGCAAATTTAACACAACAAGACAGTAAACTGTAAGACAAGACATTTGAATGAAAATAGGTTTGCAGTGTTCATCCACCGCAGCACCCGTAACAACACGAATAGCTCGCTTTTGAAGCAGAAGCACACGACTGACACCTGGAGCACAGCCCCACAGTTCCAGGCCATAAAGTAAGACACTCTGGAAATAGGCCATATAGGCCATCCTTAAATAATCTTTTGGGACACAGTCCCTTAATCTCCTTAAAAGGTAAATTACCCTGGAAAGTTTGCAACACACATAGTCAATATGAGCATTCCATGTAAGTCTAGAGTCAAGATGGACACCAAGTAATTTTACACTATTTACACTATGTACAATATGTCTCAAAGTAAAAATTATTTTATGTGTTTTATCTTCATTGAGCAAAAAAGAATTAGCCCGGAACCATGTCGAGACATATTCCAAGGATCTTTCCATGGAGGCCTTGAGATTATCTAGATTCTCTTCCAGACTAAACAAAGTGGTGTCATCTGCATAGCAAATCACACCAGAGTCAAGATTACATGAAATATCATTTGTCATTATTAAAAATAGAAGGGGACCAAGAATGGACCCCTGTGGCACTCCATGCTTGATTGCAGTAGCCCGAGACCATTTACCACCAACATAGACTGCCTGCTCACGGTCACCCAGATATGATCTGAATAGATCAAGGTCAGAGCCACAAACACCATAGAATTTCATTTTTGACAAAAGAATACTGTGATCCACAGTATCGAAAGCCTTACTGAGGTCACATAGTGTCACCCCAGCCAGGCCACCACGCTCAAAACAATCCGTTATTACATTACACAGTTTCTCAAGAGCATTTAAAGTACCCAAACCGGCTCTAAACCCGTACTGAGAGGCCGCAAGCAGGCTGTTATTTTCAAAGTATTGATACAGCTGGTGCTTAAGAATACTCTCAAAAACCTTTGAGAAAGTAGGCAAAATAGCTACTGGTCGAAAGTTTTCAGGAAGATCCCATCTGCCCTTCTTATGAATAGGGGTAATTTTAGCAAATTTCAAGATATTTGGAAAAATAGATTCAGATATACAAGAATTTATACAGTAGGTAAGAGGCATCACAATATGATTGATTATTTGTTTAAGAAAGTTGGTTGATATGTCATAAATATCCTTGCTGGCTGATTTTTTTAACTTGCTCACCACTTGCAAAACTTCATTACAAGAGACATGTCTAATACCAAAAATACAATTTGGCCTTTCAACGTTCAGCAGTAGATCCTCTGCGGCCACATTAGATGAACCACAATTCTGTCTTGCATAAATCACAGAGTCAATAAAGAATGAGTTCAGATCATCCGGGGACAGAGAAACCGTGCGTGGCCGAGAAGAGACACCCTCGGACCGTATAACCCTCCAAGCGGCAGCGCATCTGTTTGAGGAAGATTCAATAAATTGAGCATTTGCATTTCGCTTAGCCTGGTTTAACTTGACCCTATACTCCTTTTTCAAGGCAGTATATATTCTTTTGGCCTCAGCAGTTCTGTTTTGTCTGAATTGGTCATATGCTAGCAGCATCCATTTCCTTAATATATGTACTTCATCATTCAACCAAACCTTAACTGGTCTCTTTGTACAAGTGTTTATATTTTTAATGAGTTTGACAGGAAAATGTTGGTTAAATATACTTTGAAAAGTTTTAAAAAATAAATTGAACTTGTAATCGGCATCACCATGATCCAGAAGGTCTTGCCATTCAATAGTATCAAGCTCCTCACAGAAAAGAGGTATTCTCCATTTACTGATTAATCTCACAGATTTCTTTACAGAATCAGTACTGGTGTTGACAGTTTGAGGGTTAAATGAGAAACAGATCGCTTCATGGTCACTAATGCCATATGATTTTACACTTACCGAGAATTGATTTTTCGGAATATCGGTAGCAACATTATCAAGACAGGCATCAAACCGAGTGGGTTCCCAGACAGCACAGTAAAGGTCAAAAGATCTCATAAGGTTAAGAAAGTCAACAATCTTCCCGTCATCCCTTAAGTTTAGCACATCCAGATTGAAATCTCCGCCAATTATTATTTTAAAATCAGGCCTGTGTCTGTTCAAATGAGACATCAATTTTTCGAGAGCATCAAAGAAGAGAACTAAATTACCATTTGGGGAGCGGTAAACACCAATGATAATGATATTTATGTCTTAATAAAACACAGGAGAACTCGTGATCGATTTCTTTACAAAACGAGCCAACATCAACGATCTTGCTTTTGTCAAAAAGTTCATTCTCAACAAGTTATAGAATAATAGAGTTAATTGTAGGCAAGCAGCTCATGTATCATTTAAACAAATATAACATTTTATGTAAAAACCAGTATGGTTATAGAGAAGGTGTCTTCAACAGTAACTGCTTTGATAGCTCTTGTTGAAGAAATCTCAGACGCATTTGAGTCGAAGGAACTTGCTGGAGCCGCATTTTGTGACCTCAGCAAGGCCTTCGATAGAGTTTCACATGAATTTTTGGTGGAAAAACTGAAATTCTATAATGTAAAAGATCAAGAATTAGATTTATTTAGAAGCTACTTGCAAAATAGATCTCAATATGTTTTTATAAAAGGTAAAATCTCAAAGCCACTTACGCAGAGACAGGGAGTGCCTCAAGGTTCTGTATTAGGGCCCCTGCTCTTTTTGGTTGTTGTTAACGATGTAGAGGCAAATGTGTCGTCTAGTTATGTACGCAGACGACACCACATTGATTACCAAAAACAAAATTAAACAATTGGCAATGGATGACATCCAGGAAAATTTAAACGAAGTTAGTGGTTGGCTGGATGTCAATAATTTAAATTTAAATAGGGATAAAACCACCACTATGGTTTTCGGCCTGAGTGATCTGAGTGAGCCGGAGAGTGCCCGGCGGACCAAGTTTCTTGGTATATGGTTGGACCCCACTCTGGCTTGGTCAGATCACTCATTGAAATTATGCAAAAGATTGGCATGTGACATATTTGCTCTAAGACGACTCTATGGTGTCGTCTCCCAGAATGTTACGAAAATAGCTTATTTTGGACTATTTCACTCTAAAATGACCTATGGGCTGATTGTGTGGGGTAGTTCTGCATCAGCAAAAGATGTCTTCATTATGCAAAAGCGTGCAATAAGAACCATTGCAGGAATAGATCCAATGGAACATTGTAGGCCCTGGTTCATCAACTTTGGAATCCTAACTCTGTATTCAGCCTTTATTCTACAAAATTTAATGCACCTGAGAAACCAAAATAATTTAAATTTTAATTACAATAGACATAATTATAACACCAGATCAAGACATGATGTAGAAATTCCTTTTGCTAGATTAAGTAAAACAATGAAAAAACCTTTAGCAACTAGCACTAGGCTTTTTAATAAATTACCATTAGCAATAAGAGATCTAGAATTAGGGCGGTTTAAAGCTGTTGTAACTTCTTTTTTATTACATCACGCATTCTATTCTGTGGATGAATATTTAAGTGGCAGTAGCATATTTAGGTCAGTATCAGACTTTAATCAAAACACTGTTTTGTAGGCCTATTGCCACCCATATTGTTGCAGTATTTTAGTATTTATAAATATGACAAATCCAATGTATTCAGTTGAATATTTTATGGAAATAAAGATCATATCTTATCTTATCTTAACCGTTCATTTAATGATCAATATTCAAATATGCTCAATACCATTGATTCGCTTGTGTTGTGTGTAAGGTTAAAACCTAAGTTGTTTTTTAGTTACAAATAACAGTGTTTCTTTTTATAAAGTATTATATATTTGGATTAATAATGAAGAATCCATTTATTTATCTCAGTTAATTTACAGTACAATCATAATTATTTATTAAAATTCTTAAATGTTTCATTAACTCAGTCAGACTAGTTTCTTGTAGCCTTTAGTTTATATCTTCATCAGATTGCTTAAATATTTTATAAAGTTATTAAAAAATCGCATTGAAGTTTTGTTCCCAAATGGTCATTCGTAGTTGGAGATTTTTTAATAAAAAAAAATGTTTTTTACTTGCAATAGGTAAACTGAACTAAAAGTATATATTGCTTGTATTGAAGACAAGAAAGAAATCTATATATTAATAAATTTCCATTTTAAGTATTCTCAAGTTTCTATTTTAAGTACTGTGTATGTCCTTGAAAAATAAGGTTTTTTTTCTAAACAGTATTTTTGGTAAACCTGTATAAGCCCTAAGAAGGATTAATAAGTTTAAAACTTGAAGGTATAAAAATTTAGTATGTTTCCTACCACACAGTAATTCTTTGTTTTCTTGATAATTTTACGTTTTAATGCTTACTACTTAGGCCTAATAAATTTGTTTTTACTTGCTGGTTGAAAGCAAAACACCTGATATTATAGTTTTAGATATTTCTTACAAGTTCTTTATTTCTTTGTAAACAACATCATGTGTTTTATTTATTGTTCATGCTAATTTTGGCATTTAGTGTTGGTCAAGTACAGAGAAGGATGATTTTTTACATTTGTTTATCTGAATTTATATCCTCTGTTAATTCATAGTAAATATAGTTCTGTTTTTGATGGTAGAGTACAATAAATATTCTACACTGGTAACCAACATTTTATAATTTACCAACAGATGCTTGTAATATCATATGTTATTTAGCCACGGATGATTGATACCTACTTGTCTAATTTTACACAAAAGTACTTTGGCATTTAACCAAAGTTACCTTTGAGTAATATATGATAGAATATTTATTTATTTTTACATAATACATGTTTTCAGGAAACTCGTTGAATCATACGCTTAACTTAATATCAAAGAATGTTACTGAACCTAAAAAAATTGGACTTATAATGTAAGCTGTAAGTTATTTTACTTTAATTTCAGGATGAACCAGTATCAAAAAAGTTGAAGCTGAATAGCGATGATATTGATTCTTTCCATATTGATGGTATGAAATACTTGAAAATTCGAACTTTCAAGGGTAAGGTGCTGGTTGATATAAGGGAATATTATGAATCTGATGGAGATCTCAAACCTGGGAAAAAAGGTAGGCCTATTCTAATTCTTTTACTGGACATCATATTGAATTTGACTTTGAATAGGAATATTTTGTAATCTTAGTGTATAATTTTGTAATAGTCCATTTTTAATATTAACCCTCCAAG
>JAQJVL010008730.1:0-18613 GCA_035578905.1 Stictocephala bisonia
AATAACTAAACAGATAGTTTCAGTAAATATTAAAAATAAATTTAACGTTGACGATTAAATTTTAGTGAAAAAAGTTCATATTGTTTAGTAACTTAACAATAACTTTAGGCCATTGCCAATGTAAGTATACTGGCAATTCAATGTAGCCTAAATTTAATCAGCTGATTCTTAGCCCCACAACCCATAACTTGCTGAGTCCAAGTTGTCTACAATGACAGTGCCTTCTCATTGGCTACCCTTGTTGTGCGTATTGCTGCGTTTAATTATTCTTTTTTTTACGATTATTAAATGATGGTATTTGTCAAAATTGTACTGTAGTTCTAAATTGTCAAGTATTATTTATTTTTACAAAGTGCAACGTACATTGTAATTTTATTTACATTTCACATTAATAACAAAAGTTTGTTACTAGTTGTTTTCATTGTTTTAGTTACTAGTTATCCAAGTTCCACTGTGCTTGTACATTTTCTACTTATATAGTAATAATAAATGTTAGTACTGCATCATAAATTGTTCCTGTATCATGTTCTCAGGTTTTTGTTATGCTGCTCTCTTCTGTATTTTGAGAATGAGGTTTCCCCTGGACATCTTATAAAGAAAACACATCTAAATACTTAATTTTTTTTAATATTTGCCAATAAGTTGTATGCATTTTTTATTCTTCTTATTGAAAAGCAACCTTAAACCAATGCCTCTTAAGGTATGTTTTGTTTTTTTTTATATAAAGTATTTTTTTTTTTTTTTTTTAAAGTGAATTTTTTGTGTGGTATACTGTGCAATTAATGTTTTTAACGGTTGCAGTACTATTTTGGTGACTACAATCTGCCTACTGATAAGTTCCTACGAAGTGCAGTTAAGGAGAAAGATGGCTGGATCCCTATAGAAACCTTACTCAAATTTAATCGGTTGGCGGCTCTTACCGATCAATCGGAGGTTATTGTTAATGCTCTGCAAGGATCCCAGCTCATCCAGGTAACTTTATGGTATAAGTAATTAGTTACCGATTGTTGTTAAGTTAGCCGTTTCCCAAACTTCCAAGCCACGGCTGGGAGGTCGGCAGCCCTATAGTAGACATACTGTCGGCAGGCTACAACATGCTGTTCTTTTTCAACTCTACAGTTTGTGTTTATTAGGAGTTTGCGAGTAGTAATTTTAGAATTCGAGTCGAGTTTTTAGACATAATTTCGAGTTCGAGTTTTTTTCGAGTCGAGTATTTAACCCTTAACCTTTTGAGGTCCATTTAAATGGTTAGTATACAGTCCCCCAGGTCCTATTTATTAACAGGCTTAATGGCCTGTATTTGCAAACACCTTCATTAAAAGAGAATATAATATTTTGTAAGCCTTCTGAGTATGTTATATTTTTTTTACTTATTTGGTATATTGTAAAAAGTAAAAAAAATATAGCCTACTGGTTAACAAAAAATTATAAAATAGTTTTATGTCTATATAAAACTACAACAAGAAAAGTTTTGGAACAGAAAAAAATATGTTTATTGCCAGAAAAGTGCATTTATTTTTTTTATCTCCCCTGTGTTTAAATTTTTCTTATATCTAAGAGCATCTGAGTAATAGAAACAAGTATTTAGGAAATACAGGGTGAGGCAGACCACCCGTGCAGCATGTATAGCAGGAGAACGGTTTGGTCTAGTGGCCTAAAACAAAATGCTTTTCCCCTATATTGCATATGGGGAGTCCATTAAAAATGTTTTCATCAACCTTTTCGTAAAGAGTGTTGAAAAACTAGGGTTCATGGGTTCGAATCTCTAAATTATCAAATGCAAACATATGGCAAATAATACATCATTTTAAAGGTCTTGTTGAAAGAAACTCATTGATGAAAACAAAATTCATTTATCATGACACATTTCAAAATGGCGGCCATTTTTGTGGAAAATATTGACGTTTACGGAATACCCTATAGTTTTCTTACTGTTTGAGATAGGTTCATTCCGATTTCAATTTCTTACTTGCAAAACCCTCAGCTTCACTCTGATATGCCGCATGACTACTTTTATCATTATTTTGATATTGGCCCCCTAATACGAATTTTGAAAAATTAAAAATTCCTTAAAGTCAAAATTTTTAAATAGCAACATGCATCATGTTGTATATCATTTTAAAGCGCTTGTTAAGACAAACAAATTTTGCATTACACTTTTTTTTTTGTATCTCCAGTGGTTTTTGAGAAATAAGCACAAACGTGTTTTTAATAATAATTTTCCCACCTTTTTACGTTACTTTGGCCACTGACATCCAAAACTGAAAGCACTGAGTCAAAATCTAACATTTTAATTGCGTAAATCGAAATAAGGAATTATGTAAGCAAATTTATTTTTTATTAAGATATTTCAATTTGACAAATACAGGCAAAAAGCGTTTTACATTAAGTACTGTGTTATCATTGCTAATAATACAGATATGGTATTATTACTAATCTGGTATTATTACAATCTGGTTTAAAGCTTATTACTAAGATAATCTTGAAGGGAATATGTGGCAGATGGCCTTTTGGTTCCAGATTTGTATGATTCTCTAAAATTAAGAGACCTTTGTAAAAAACTGAAATCACCATAATTGTAATTTTATCATTTAAAATTGTTTGTTGTATTTTTATACTTTAATATTATAAATAAATATTAATAGTTTTTATACACAGTACCATTACTCGCTTCGCATGGTTAGGTACCTTTCACAATTGGCCTTTACTGTTCAGTACAACCAGTTGATACTTTGCTCCTGGGTTACTGCAATTATTATTAATCTTATGATTGTTTAATCAGCTGATTATTTTCAGCTGTTTATAAAATCAGCTGTTCTAGTGCATTATTGTACACTTCATTTTAGTTCCTGAAACAAAACTTATTTTATTTGACAACCACTTTAATTCTCCACTTTATTCCTTATTTTGTTCTTTTATTGTGAATGATAGTTCTGTATTTACTGAAATGCCGTACACAAATGAAGAGGCTTTCCAAATGCTAATGGTGTTAGGCGAATGTTTCCAGAATTACTCAGCTGCTGCGAATCTCTACGCAGAACGTTATCCAGACAGAGAAGTTCAATCACGAATGGCCTTTCAAAGACTTGCTAGTCGTGTGCGTGAAAAAGGACAGGTTCAGCCTGATTTCAATAAAGGAAAAACCCTAGCTAGGCCTGTAAGAAGTGATACGGCACCAGACATTTTGGCAGCGGTTCAACTCAATCCAACTGACTCGTCCAGAAGAATAGCTCTAGATGCGGGTGTGAGTCAAAGGTCAGTGTTGAGAATCTTGAAAGATAACAAAATGCACACATACAAGATATCATTACACCAAGAACTGCATGGTGATGATAGCCATCGAAGAATGACTTTTTGTTTGTGGGCTAGGGAAATGTTACAACAACGTGAACATTTTTTTCGTAATGTACTGTGGTGTGACGAAGCAACTTTCCGCAGCAACGGTGAAGTGAACCGCCATAATATGAGGTACTGGGCCTATGAGAATCCACACTGGATGCGAGAGGTGGATAACCAGAGATACTGGACTTTGAATACTTGGTGTGGCATCCTTGGTAGAAAAATTATAGGTCCCTTTTTCTTCAGAGAACACCTAGTTGGAGACACTTATAACAACTTTTTGCTAAATCACCTGCCTAACCTATTAATAGATATACCCGACGAAGACATAGAACATTTGTGGTTCATGAATGATGGGGCACCACCTCACTACGCCAACAACGTCAGACAAACTCTTGATGAACAATATCCTGAAAGATGGATTGGAAGAGGTGGTCCTGTCAACTACCCTCCAAGATCTCCTGATTTAACTTGTATGGATTTCTACTTGTGGGGTAGGCTGAAAGATTTAGTGTACAAAAGACGACCAACAACAATCGAAGATATGATGCAGAGAATCAGACATGGTATAAATTCTATCAGAGACGAAGAAGTATTGCGAGCTGTAGATAGCTTCACCTCCAGAATAGAACTATGTATAGAAAATAATGGTTTTCAATTCGAGCACATGTAATTTACAGTAAAGTAAGTTCAGTTGGATTCTGGATATTTTTGTACGATACTCTTATTACTTATTAATTTTTTTAAGGTTGCAATTATGTTAAAAGTTGCAAATAAATACAAATAAATACAAGAATTTACAAATCTTGTAAAAAATACAAATCGTGTATTTTTTAAGAGACATTAAGAGTAAAAATACCAATTTATATTTTTATAAATCTGATCATTTTTTTAAATACAAAATGTATGGCCAAAGTAACGTAAAAAGGTGGGAAAATTATTATTAAAAACACGTTTGTGCTTATTTCTCAAAAACCACTGGAGATACAAAAAAAAGTGTAATGCAAAATTTGTTTGTCTTAACAAGCGCTTTAAAATTATATACAACATGATGCATGTTGCTATTTAAAAATTTTGACTTTAAGGAATTTTTAATTTTTCAAAATTCGTATTAGGGGGCCAATATCAAAATAATGATAAAAGTAGTCATGCGGCATATCAGAGTGAAGCTGAGGGTTTTGCAAGTAAGAAATTGAAATCGGAATGAACCTATCTCAAACAGTAAGAAAACTATAGGGTATTCCGTAAACATCAATATTTTCCACAAAAATGGCCGCCATTTTGAAATGTGTCATGATAAATGAATTTTGTTTTCATCAATGAGTTTCTTTCAACAAGACCTTTAAAATGATGTATTATTTGCCATATGTTTGCATTTGATAATTTAGAGATTCGAACCCATGACCCCTAGTTTTTCAACACTCTTTACGAAAAGGTTGATGAAAACATTTTTAATGGACTCCCCATATGCAATATAGGGGGAAAGCATTTTGTTTTAGGCCACTAGACTAAACCGTTCTCCTGCTATACATGCTGCACGGGTGGTCTGCCTCACCCTGTATAATAATAAATAAAACTACTAGCCTACAAAATAAATAAATAAAACAACTCACTGAAAATAATATCCAGGTCTGCGACTAAGTTGCCTAAACTTGCAGTATCAAATTTTCACAAAACCACTGACCACTAAAATACTTGTTCTGAAGACCAATGTAAGTGCAATAAAGTTATAATTAAATTAAAAAAACAGACTCCAAAAAGTAAAATAAAATATCATAGGCCTATACAGTAAGAGAAAGTTCAATTGCAACACTTGAGATAAAAAGTAATAGGCCTAAACTATTTACATATTTACAAATACTGGTTTTTTTCAGTCTACTCTCTATAATTTTTTTTGGTGTGGTACTTGTCAAAACATCCATTTGGGTGAAGACCTGGTTTACGAGGGCAAGTATCACAGTAAAAAGAAGTTTCCTTCCTTCCTCCGGGTATTTTGCGGTTTGAACAAACTGCACAATCTTTGGTCTTCTTCCCTTCATGGGCCTTGATGGAATGGTATAAGCCATTCATACGAATACCAGCGTCATTGTCCAAAGATGCAGGCCTACCTCTCTTACGACGCATGTTGCGGACATCACCTACCAATTGCTCTATAAGCTGTTTTCTGTATTCAAGATGACGAACAGCAGATAAGTTTTTCCTTTTTCTGTCCAAGTTGTACAAAATAAAACTATTTACAACAGAAACTTCGACCATCCAAAAGTAAAGCTTGCGCCACCATTTTAGGCTCTTCTTGGCAAAGCCGTAGCTGCTGCAGTAATGATCACTGCGGTCGACTCCACCCATTTTAGCAGTGTAGTCCGATATCATAATTGGTTTAGGAATTTGCTCTTGAATATTACTTTTTTTCGATCTAGTTACTAATTGGGTTTTGGCATTATTACATGTACTTACCATGCTTACAACTCGTTTATCTTTCCAGGCAAGTGCTATGATATTAGTTTTTTTGTTCTTATAGGCTACAACTTTATGCTTTTCTAAACTTTTTAGGTACTTTTATTTAGTTTCTTGGGGAGTCCCTTTCTGTTTGTCATAACAGTACCAGTAAGATAAATGTGTTTCTTCAATAATTCATTGGCTAAATCTATACTGGTGTAAAACCTATCTGTGTAGAAAAAATAGCCTACATTCTGTGTTGCTGTTTGCAGAGTTTCAGCTAAATGTAAAATGATTCTTGAGGTAAAAGGCAAATCCGGTCGAATCAGATTGTTTGTTGTATATGACCCATAATAAGGGATCACTACACTTACATAGCCGGTGATTGAGTCTGCTAAAACATAGAGTCGTAAACCCCACTTAGTGGGCTTTTGAGGGTTATACATTTTGAAAGTAACCCTGCCCTTGAAGCTAACAGTTGACTCGTCAACAGAAATGAACTGGCTAGGTCGGTAAAGTTCTAGGAATTTATTTCCAATGTAGTCCATGACATTTTTTAGTTTGCTAGCCCTAGACTGCATACTTCTAGCAGGAGATTCAGATGGTGGAGATACATGTAGGGCCCAAAAGATTTGCAGAAACCTTTTTCTAGAAAAGATGTCTTTGAAAAAATTTGATGAATCAACCCAAGAATCTGAAAAAAACTTTTCTAAAATTGTCGTGATTGACATCCCATATTCAGTAACACACCATGGAAAGCAATCATTTCTCTGACAGTTACATCGGTCCAACCCCACCAAATTGAATACTGTCGCAAAGGCATGATTTTGGCAACTTTTTCTTTTACGTACCTGTTAGTCTCCTGCACTATTTCAGCAAACAGTTGAACCGTGAAAAATAGTTGGAAAAAATCGATGGGCTTTGTTGGTGGTTCATTACCTTGATTTCTTGGAGGTACAAATCCAAAATTGGTATCATCAAAAGCAATCAAATTGAAATCAGGGGTGTTTTCATCACAAGACTCCCAGTCATTGTCAACTATTGGCGGTAGGTTAGGCCTAAGTTGAGCTCTCCGTCTCCGGCTATTATTTGTTGCATCACCACCACCGCCAATCGGTATTTCTGGTTCGTCTTCATCCTCTGATTCCACAATTACTTCACCTAATCCATTTTCATCGTCACTTTCGGGTTCAGAATAACAAAATAGGGGATCTGCGTCTTCATCATCACTATCAATGTCACTATCAAACAAAGCGTCTTCTATTTCACCATCATATAATGGTTTAGGACCAGTTTTACTGGTTGAAGCCATTTCAACTTCACTAGAAACTAATCAAAACAGATTATAACGTAATAAAAATAATTAAATCACAAACAAAAACTATTTTGAATAAAGGTAAATATGCAATCGAAATAAACTGTGACGTACTGCACAACTGAGGTTAGCGCACGAGTAGCGTAGCTGGCCGGCTGACGACAACACTGTGACAGCTGGTATTATTTTGCGTAAACAGTAAAGTAAACCGTCTAAAAACAGACTGAAAGTACAATATTTCGATTGTAAAAAATCGAAAATATCGATTTTTTGAATAACTAATATCGTTAAAGTCGATATATCGCACTAATATAAGAAAAAAACTAGTGTCGGACTGAGTCCGACAAAGGACCAGAACTGTCATGGCTGCCATGTCGGACTCAGTTCGCCTATGGACCGCAAAAGGTTAATTTTGAAAAATGAAAACACTGAAATGAAGTAAGTAATACACTCTAACAATATTAATTTAGTTTGCTGAATAATTAATAAAGTTTAGAAAATTGTTTTAAAATCTAAGAAATGATTGTATTGGTGATTAAATATAAACATTCATAAAGATTAATGTTAAATAATATGTGAAATATTTGTCATAACTTATAAAAAAAGAGGCCTCAAATAAACTCAGAGTAAAAAATTTAAAATTAAAAAAATTTCAATCTGGTGCTTAAAACCGTATATAACAGCCTTATCGCCAATTCTACTGCGAAAGTTGATCTATAAACTTTAATCAAATCAAACTGATAAACTTAAATGAATTTTCTTAATATATAAAGAATACAGAAATAGGCGTGGAAAGAGATTGGTTTCATCATTAAAATCTATTTTATTTTATTTTTGTTATATTTCCCATGGTACTTTGCATACTAATGTTTACAAGTTTCAAAAGTTCACAAAACTATTAATGTGTCATGATTTTGTTCAATTGAAAGTTAATCCTAATCATCCATAAAACAGTAGTTACACAATAATATGTTCTTTTCAGTTAACCTAAATTTCACCATTGACTACAATGTTTTATTTCCACTAATAGAAATAAAATAAATTTTCTAGATACTAGACTAGCGATAACAACTGCCGACTGGTCAAGGTTAACCATGTTTTCGTTTTCATCGTACTATTTGTACTTCCATGTGTCATCTCTGTCAAGTTGAGTCGTCAAGAGATGGGCGCTATTTAACGAAACAGGATTGATAACGATAGTATGGTTACAGCAATAACGAACTTTGAGGTAACTCTGTAATGTCAAGCAAAGCTGCAACGACCGTAACTCATTATCGTAACGTAACATTAGGCATAACTTCAACTTTGTTATCCTTTGGTAACTTGGAACGTTATCTAGACCAGCCATAAAGAGGCTTCGAGACGATAAGGAATGTCAGGCCTTTACAGAAACAGGATAACTGACTGAAATGTCAAAGCGTCTGAGTAACAGGTTACAAAATAACAGATTATTATAACACGTTACCAGAACGTAATAGAATTATTTATTTATTCTTAAGATGCCAATCGTTAAGATATGGGCAAATATGGATTTCGAATGAGTGTAGATGAGCGAATGTAGTCATTGTTATAAACCAAGGCCGACTATTCCTTACAAAATGTCATTAATTAATAGCCCAATGACAAATAAACAGCCGGTGGTTATCAGCTGATCCCTTTCAAAATGTGTTACGACTCTGATTATGTAACAGGTTATCGAAAAAGTATCTGAAATTCCCATCTCTAATGTAAACGTCAACAAAAACTCAAAACAAAATGGATAGCAAATTGAATCCACGGTTAGTAGTACATTTTATACTGGACACGTCGAGTTGGCGATGTACTGGTAGTAGCTACATTAATCATTATTTTATTAGTCATGGTCCAGGAACTAAACTGTTCCATACATAGTTTCTGTTACAGTTTGAACGTGATTTACTTAAATCTGTCCAAAATTTTCAGTCTTAAAATAGTTTTAGTCATGAATTTTTAAAGGATGGACCTGAAATAAATGCAACTGTTAATTTCAAATGCTAGAAAAAGTTATGCAGGGTGTCTTTTAATGGGGATATTTTCGGAAATTCAATTTGATCTTGAAAAACCGGGGGAAATTCGGAAATATCAAGTTAAGCTGGACCGCAGAGGGGAAAATTTAAAACTGAAAACAAGGCCTCACATCGCGCCAATATCCCTGTCTCGGCTCTACTGGGTATAGTCCCATATAAAGTTCATGCCATGACATGAGGCACTGTAATGTACGTAGAAATGAGATAAGACTGTTTTGTATGGCATTGACTGTACCTCACGTTCTTGTGTGGAGAAGAGAGGAAGGAAGGGTGGCTTGTGTGCACCATCAATAGAATTTATTATTTTAATTAGTATGACGAAGGCGATACGATATCGTGGTCCCAAACATTTCCTTTGTGTTGATGTCTCTTTGTCTACATACAATTCTAGCAAAGAACAACAATATTAACAGTCAACAAGTAAGATAAAAATAAATATATATTTTTTATTGAAAACAAATACACCCTCATAGTTTTGTTTCAGCGCATGTGTCATCAGATGAGATTTGGTCAACTCAAGTCAGCAGACGACGCAATTGACGACACACACACACATTCACACAATGACGCAGAATAGGAGCGGATGGTCAGCATCAAGTGTTAATATGTATTATTTAATTACAATAATTAAGTCTCAGTTGTACTAACTGTTACCGGCTCACCCACCCGCCATTCAGTCTTTTCTTTTGTTATTTACTAATGGGAGACAAGATCATATGCATTATGAAGTCTGAATTTTAGTAAAAAAACATAGGTTATGGTTTTGATAGCTGCAGTACTAAAATCGAAAATGCACATATTGTAATTTTATTTTATATTTAACATTCATGGCACGTAATCAATCAATACTCGCAAACGTTGAACATAATTAATTTATGTTTGGTATGAACTGAAACTGTTGTGATGGTGATTGGCTGAGACTACGCTAATATATGAGCTATTTATGTTTTGTTATTTATGCAATTTCTTGCCACATAAAATAATTGAAAATTTTTGCTTAAAATGGGTCTAGCATTGGCTGTAATTTCACGAGATACGCTTTTTATTCTGCGGAAATCATACATTTTACCGAAAAAAAACCAATGTCACAACTTTTAGTATTTTTGACTTATTTTCGTCAATTTGTATGGTATTTTAATAATTTTTTATTTGTACTTTTTTCCTTGTGAGTTTTTTTTGTGCTGAAAACAAATTTTAAAACTATTTTCGTCTATAACAATTATTTCTCAAGATATAACGGAACAAATACTTTCACGGTGAATTGCGATTAGTGGCCATTATGTGATCATTATAATATTACACAAACTATTAACCACAAAAACCAAATTCACCTATATTACCGCCGGAATTATGGCTGGTAGGCCGTAAAGCAGGCCAGATACCCGAATTTAACCCAACTACCGGTGACCGTTCGAAAGGACGGTCTATCACTCTCTACGTCTGGTGACCGTCCCATATCGGACGGTCAAACATCTCTGTGAAAATTTGATTTTATATCTTTTTCGTCAAACTAATCTATACCTCTCGAAAGTCAGTTAAATTCTGAATTGATTATTATCGGTATCGATAATACTATCCACATAACAACTAGATGGAGAGAAGAAGAATCCATTGTTTACTATTTCATTTTGCCATTTCTTTAGTTGGCATCTGTCAGTAAACTGTTTATTTACATTCTGTTTTGAAGTACTTTATGCGACGTTTTATTAGAATTGTTAGTGAAATAACTTGAAGATGTTGTGAAATAACTGTTTTTCATGTATAGTTGTAGCATAATTACTGTAAATAAATTGTTATTTTGTTCTTAGTGACTTTGTTTAGAGAATTTTAATTTGACATAGGCTTGCGGTGTTTTGTGAGTATTTTACCATTTGTAAATAGTGTATAATAATTGAACATATATATTAGACAATGTATAGGGGCTATTTAGAACGTTCTAGTGATATTAGAGAAATGTTACAAAATGATCATTAATTTATAATAACAAGCTGAGAAATTTATGAATACACAATTATAACATGTTACCACAGTAACATCAATTTTCGGTAAAATGCATTATTTTAGTTTTATCATTATAAATTTCTATAATAAACTATAATTTTCTGAAACTTTATAAAATTTGGAAAAACATGTATATCTAAGAAAATATTGGGTGAACTTTTTTTTATGAAAGGAAAAGTATACAATTGTTTATACTTATGTTATTTATTTTAACCCCTTCGCTTCCGACGTCCGTTATATCGGACGTCATGGTTTTTTCGAAAACTTCCAACGTCCGATATATCGGACGTCCGCGGAAAATTTTTTTTCATGATTCGTCCGATTATCATGAAACTATAGCAACGTATGCATAAACATACAGGTTACACTAGAAATTAGGTTTTATCATCTTTGGAATAATAACTTTAATTTTACGCATCTTTGAATTTGAACGTCTGTGACTTACAACTTGAGTTGTTGTTCTGAATCAGTAGTTTACTGCTAACCTTTAGCATATGTGTCCGTTTGATGTTAGCTGTGTTGCGTATTACTTTTAGTTGTTTTTAGAGTGTATATTTTTGTAACTGTATGTTTACTCTGAGTTGGTGTGGTGACAATTCAAAAGTAGAACTTTAATCATACTCATTTATGAATCAAGACCCAATTTGTTGAAATTGGGCAAAAATTCCAAACAAAATGTTCAAAAAAAAATTCTACAACTCAGACATTTTTAAAGGTAAGACCATACAAATTTGTAAGCATGTTAGCAACAAGATTATCTTTAAAATGTATATCTTGAAAATGTTCTAAGATTTTTTTTGTGCACTGTAGGTTAGTTCAAACTACAAAAATAAAAAAAATTAAAAATTATTTATACATGTATATACATATAAATAAACATTTTTTAACTAATAAATATTACTTTATCAATTATATTTATAGAGAATTTAATGACAAAAAAACTAAACAAAAATCATTCAATTCCATTCATAAATAAAAAATATATAGCATATTTCTTAAAACAATGCATTTTCACCAAAAAGGACCTTGGAAGTCTTCGCAAATACCACATAACGGACGTCGGAAGCGAAGGGGTTAAACTAAAACACAGAATCTTGCAAGTAAAATTATATAAAGTAATACTAAATCTAAGTATCAGAAGTATTTTAATTATTTGTTTAAAATATCCTTGCGAAACTAGGGAAAATGGGCTGCCAATAGAGGGCTTTTAGTTGCTAGTAGTTGGGTTAACGCAAATCCCAAATTTAAACCACGTATTTTACCGTAAAATTTGAAAAACCCAATTTCATAACTTTTAGTATTTTTGACCAATTTCCGTTAATTTAAATGGTATTTTAATCATCTCTCTTTACTTTGGTGTGTTTTTTTGCGCTTAATATGAATTTGAAAACTATTTGGTTCGATTACAATTATTTCTCGAGATATAACGAAAAACCTACTTTCACGGCGAATCACAATTAGCGGCCATTTGTGTACCGTGTAAATAAATAGATCATTATTTACAAGAACTATTTATCAGAAAACCCGAATACACCTACTAGCAGGCCGTCACGGAGATCAGACACCCAAATTTAACCCAAATTACGATTATTTTTTTTTTTTTTTTGGGTAAATAAACAATTAAGTTATGTTTGGTTAGGTCAGTAAAACATGTATTTTTCGGGCTGTACAAATAATTTTCATCAACTATTGATAAATATAAATAAAAACTGGTCAACTTACTGGACATTTGTGTTTTTTATTTCACTTATAATCAACTATTAGAATATTTGTTAATACTGTTAGTCATATTTGATTAGTGTTGCATTATTGTTTATTTTGATATGAGCTATTAAATTTAGTTATTTATCCAACATCTTATTTTTTTGCCATTCATCATTGTAAATTAATAATATTGTTTTGTTGTTTGATTTTTTTATTAATTATATTTCATTTATTTATCTTTCAATTACCTCTTTACTGAGTGTTTTACCTACCCTACAGTGAGGATATTTGAAATCTGTAAACAGGAAGATGAATGTGTCTTAATAAATGCAGAAAAACAATGTTTTTCACGTGTAATATAATATCTAGTCAGTAAATTTTGGTATTAAAGATCATCGTCAAGTTTTAATTACAGTTTTTGGGCAGTATTCTTGTACAATGTAGATACTTTATATCTTGACCATATTATATAATTATAATGTACATCAGAAATTACCAAATTGATGAAATTTATTACCACTTTTTGTTAGTTGCTACTTTTGTATTTGTTAAAACAGTTCCTACATGTTTTAAAACTATATACTATTGATCATTGACTGATATCTCGTTAATATTTAATAGTTTACCTGTAAATCTTTACACTACTGCCTTGGTTCCAGCAATATTAAAAAAGTGCAAAATAATTTTTTTTCTTGATATTGTTGCTTTCTTTTTCCTTTTGTTTGAACCCATCACAAGTTTTCATTTTAATTTTGTGGCAACATTTTTATGTTCAAAATTACAATCCTCAATACATTACCATTAATATGTATTTATATTTTAACAAATGTATTATTATAAATTATGCAGTTTGCTAATAGCTTTACTGAATTTCTGAAAATACCACAATGATTTTATTGTGAAACCTGCAAACTTCCTCCTTGAAAATCCTGGAAAATTCCTTGAATTTAGTTCCTTAACATCAGTAGTAGTTCCCTGTTATGTAACAAAGTTTTGCAGCTTATTTGGAACAGCTTATTTGTATGTGCCTTCTTTATAAGTAACGAGAATACTTTTCGCTGTAATCGCCATGGCCGTACGATCAAGATTGGTCCTGGTGTGCGTGATCACGAATCTGAACACATCGCGAAAACATCTCTGGTTACGAATACGATATTATAATCATATTTTAAATACAGTTGCCTACATAAAATGCTTTCTTAATAATCTGTTATACAAATGGGACTTTTGTCTTGATTATAGCATTTTACTCTAAAAAAATATGACAAAAATCGACTCGATTTTTTCGAGGTTTTATTTAATCTCGAGTCTAGTACTAGGTTTTTTAAAACTCTAAAAAACTGGAATTTCGAGCAACTCGCACACCCCTAGTGTTTATTATTACAATGAGTTTAATTGAACACCGTATGACTATTAAAGTTCCAATCTAGTTGACCATAAGTTGATATGGTAATTTTTTATTTAAATTAGTCAAGAATGATATTCAAAGTTTGACATATTTATATGTGGAGGCCTTATTAGTCTTAACTCTGCCTCTTAACTAAAGGTGTTTTTCGTTTTATTTCAAAATGTTGTAGAGTACACAGTGAATATTACTTTTGACATTTGACCTTTATATGTAATAAATTTAACTAAGAACTATAAATGTAAATCAATTAATGCAGGGCCAATAATATATATATATATATAAAATAACACCTTTTTTCTATTTTAAAATTATATAACAACAGTTTAAAAGAATCAATCTGAAAAGACAATTTCGTTTAACCCTCTTTTATAAATCTGATTTTGATTTGTCCGTCATGTAGTAAAATTATTTTATGTATAACACTTTTTAAGTTTCTTCTAGGTATATAATCTTTTTGAAGCATTTTTAAGTAACCTTTAAAACAGTAATTAATTACTTGGTACCTGGGCTGACAGTTTAAACATTCATAATTAATTACTTGGTACCTGGGCTGACAGTTTAAACATTCATAATTAATTACTTGGTACCTGGGCTGACAGTTTAAACATTCATAATTAATTACTTGGTACCTGGGCTGACAGTTTAAACATTCATAATTAATTACTTGGTACCTGGGCTGACAGTTTAAACATTCATAATTAATTACTTGGTACCTGGGCTGACAGTTTAAACATTCATAATTAATTACTTGGTACCTGGGCTGACAGTTTAAACATTCATAATTAATTACTTGGTACCTGGGCTGACAGTTTAAACATTCATAATTAATTACTTGGTACCTGGGCTGACAGTTTAAACATTCATAATTAATTACTTGGTACCTGGGCTGACAGTTTAAACATTCATAATTAATTACTTGGTACCTGGGCTGACAGTTTAAACATTCATAATTAATTACTTGGTACCTGGGCTGACAGTTTAAACATTCATGATTAATTACTTGGTACCTGGGCTGACAGTTTAAACATTCATAATTAATTACTTGGTACCTGGGCTGACAGTTTAAACATTCATAATTAATTACTTGGTACCTGGGCTGACAGTTTAAACATTCATAATTAATTACTTGGTACCTGGGCTGACAGTTTAAACATTCATAATTAATTACTTGGTACCTGGGCTGACAGTTTAAACATTCATGATTAATTACTTGGTACCTGGGCTGACAGTTTAAACATTCATAATTAATTACTTGGTACCTGGGCTGACAGTTTAAACATTCATGATTAATTACTTGGTACCTGGGCTGACAGTTTAAACATTCATAATTAATTACTTGGTACCTGGGCTGACAGTTTAAACATTCATAATTAATTACTTGGTACCTGGGCTGACAGTTTAAACATTCATAATTAATTACTTGGTACCTGGGCTGACAGTTTAAACATTCATAATTAATTACTTGGTACCTGGGCTGACAGTTTAAACATTCATAATTAATTACTTGGTACCTGGGCTGACAGTTTAAACATTCATAATTAATTACTTGGTACCTGGGCTGACAGTTTAAACATTCATAATTAATTACTTGGTACCTGGGCTGACAGTTTAAACATTCATAATTAATTACTTGGTACCTGGGCTGACAGTTTAAACATTCATAATTAATTACTTGGTACCTGGGCTGACAGTTTAAACATTCATAATTAATTACTTGGTACCTGGGCTGACAGTTTAAACATTCATAATTAATTACTTGGTACCTGGGCTGACAGTTTAAACATTCATAATTAATTACTTGGTACCTGGGCTGACAGTTTAAACATTCATAATTAATTACTTGGTACCTGGGCTGACAGTTTAAACATTCATAATTAATTACTTGGTACCTGGGCTGACAGTTTAAACATTCATAATTAATTACTTGGTACCTGGGCTGACAGTTTAAACATTCATAATTAATTACTTGGTACCTGGGCTGACAGTTTAAACATTCATAATTAATTACTTGGTACCTGGGCTGACAGTTTAAACATTCATAATTAATTACTTGGTACCTGGGCTGACAGTTTAAACATTCATAATTAATTACTTGGTACCTGGGCTGACAGTTTAAACATTCATAATTAATTACTTGGTACCTGGGCTGACAGTTTAAACATTCATAATTAATTACTTGGTACCTGGGCTGACAGTTTAAACATTCATAATTAATTACTTGGTACCTGGGCTGACAGTTTAAACATTCATAATTAATTACTTGGTACCTGGGCTGACAGTTTAAACATTCATAATTAATTACTTGGTACCTGGGCTGACAGTTTAAACATTCATAATTAATTACTTGGTACCTGGGCTGACAGTTTAAACATTCATAATTAATTACTTGGTACCTGGGCTGACAGTTTAAACATTCATAATTAATTACTTGGTACCTGGGCTGACAGTTTAAACATTCATAATTAATTACTTGGTACCTGGGCTGACAGTTTAAACATTCATAATTAATTACTTGGTACCTGGGCTGACAGTTTAAACATTCATAATTAATTACTTGGTACCTGGGCTGACAGTTTAAACATTCATAATTAATTACTTGGTACCTGGGCTGACAGTTTAAACATTCATAATTAATTACTTGGTACCTGGGCTGACAGTTTAAACATTCATAATTAATTACTTGGTACCTGGGCTGACAGTTTAAACATTCATAATTTCCCGTGCAGATGACAGGTTGTAAAATGTAGCATTTTACTGGTTAATAACTAAGTAAATGTCAAAGGACTTGTTCCACTTTAAATGTACCATATTTATTGTGATGAAATAGGTATTTGGATTGAATTTAGAATAAAATAAATCCATTATATTGCTACTTACAATGCCAATGTTATCAATACCTACAGAATCAAAATATATGTATATTCTTAAAAAGAATCAGTGATACCAACTAATTCTGTTATTTATATTTTTACTTACGTCTGTTTTAATATCTATGCAATCCGTTATTTAATTGTTTAAGTTGTAATTTGCCAAGTATATTAATTTCTTTCCAAATTAATTACTTTGTAATGTAATTTGACTGCATTTTAGATCAGTGAGGATAAGACTGAATTGCGCCGTAACCCAGATAAGCCACTGCCTGAGGAGAGTGAGGCCAGGAGAAAGGAGATCTTGACACGCAGTGTCTACGTGAAAGGCTTTCCACAAGAGGGTTTTACCATGGACTCTGCACTCGACTTCTTTGACCAGTTTGGTCCCACAGACGATGTGGTGGTGAGTTTAGACTTAAACGTTAATCAGCATCGTTTGTATTTCTGCCTCCTTGTAGGATTTCCCTTTGATGATTGTTGACACCATAGTGTGACTGAAGGGATGATACATGTACTAAGCATCTCTTGGTAATATTGTAAACGATGCTAGAAGTGGTACGTTACAATTTGATACATTGGATTTTAGAAGACCATGATACTTACTCTTACTCCTGTGGCCATTGGAAACCTAGGTGGTTTTTGGCCTCGCCAACCATGTGCCTCCAAGCTCTTCTATCCTCTGCCAGCTCCAAATCTGCTCCCATTCTTCTCAGGTCCTTCGTCACCTCATCAACCCATCGCATCCTTGGTCTTCCTAATGGTCTCCTTCCTTCTGGTGTACCTCTGAGTACCATCTTTACCATCTCTCTTTCTCACTTCTACGGTTAATATGGCCCAGCCATCTCAACCTCCTACTCTTAACTATTCCCACAATATCTGGTTCACCATATAATTCTTTTAACTCTCTATTTTTCCTTATCCTCCATACATTTCCTTCTTTTACTGGTCCAAAAATTCTTCTCAAAATTTTATTTTCAAACGTAATAAGGCGTTTCTGGGATTTTTGGTAAAAGACCAAGTTTCTGACCCGTATAGCAATACAGGTTGCACTATAGTTTTATACATTCTTATTTTAGTGTTTTTTGATAGCAGTTTGCTTTTGAATAATTTTATTAAACTCCAGTATGATCTTTCTGCTGCTGTGAGTCTACTCTGAATTTCTATTTCTTCTCTATTATTGTTTGTGATCATCACTCCCAGATACTTAAAAATACTAGTTTTCTGGAACCTACAGTTTAATACTTCTAAGTGGTCTTCCTCATCATCTTGCCTACTTATTTTCATGTAGTTGGTTTTGTTTTCATTTATTTGTAAACCCACTTTTCTTGCTTCTTCAATTAGTACTTCTGTTAGCACTTTAGATTATTTTTGTTTTCAGCTATAATGGCTACATCGTCTGCGAATGCTAGAAGGTTTATTTTATCAGTAAGTCTTGCCCCTCCTTCACTATTTCTGGTTTTCTTGAGAGCTTCTTCTAGTGCTATGTTGAATAATT
>JAQJVL010008731.1:0-18615 GCA_035578905.1 Stictocephala bisonia
ACAAGGCTGAATACATATACTGGCGTAAATGATGTAAATTTGTTAGTCTTTATTCTACTTTTTCCAGCAGATCTCTCTAACATGGTGGGTGTACCTCAATTCAATACCAACATTCAACATTCAATACCACCGTATGTGTATGGGTGGGCGGGTCAATTCCTTTCATGAATTGCTAAGACCTTCATGAAAATGAAAAGAAGAACTTTTTAATAGTTTCAATAAAATACATTTTGTTTGGATGATAATGAAACTCGTTTCGAGCTGTCATCAGTCAAAAGAATGTTTTACGGCGTCGAAAGAGGCAGTTTCTGGTTGAAAAAAAAAAAAAGAAATAATGATATCAACTGAAAACATATGCCAATTTTAACATCGTCTTTGTAAAGTTGGCATATGTTTTCATAGTAACATATCTCCGAATGTCGGATGTAGGACTCAGTTTCCGCTTATGAAGGTGGCTCGTAAATTGTGACAAATTGTAGTTGATCGAAATTGACCGAACTATCGAGGATTATCAGAAGTCTGCAGGGCCTTTCTGTATTTTGTACTCTTTTCACAAGTGAAGACGATCGTGAAAAAATATTTAGATTGATTTTTGAATCACATTCAACCAACGTTTAAACCCATTAAACTAAAAATAATTATTGTATAGTGGTAACTTAAGTGGCTGATAGTAACACGTAAGTGGCTGATAGTATCACGGAATGTTATGTCAGTAATAGTTATCGTGTTTTATTTACAGTGAAAAATATTTCTAATATATAATGTAAAAATATATAGTAAAAAACAGTCAGTATATATCTATCTATCGTTCCCCATATACCAGAAAATGTATTTTGAATCAGAGAATTAATCTGAAAAAAGAAAACCTAAGTAGATGGTATATTCTTTAAATGGCCCAAAGCAGTGTTTATCCCTCCTTTTCTCCACAGTATTTTAGATAATATTATGTATATATTTATTTGGTCCCGCTGTCTTCTACAATAAAAACCGTCTCTGTTTGCATTCGCTGCCAAATGCTGTTTACAAAGTTCCTCTTAACTCCGCAGGGAGAATCTTCTTTGTAAACTACACTTTCAGAATCCTCTCTTTGAACAATCTTTTTATTTTGTGTTCTTTTCAAGAATATATATTTCTCTATTGTTTCTTTGCTGTTTTATTATGTAGTGCTTTATATTAATTAATCCCTAATTATTACCTAAATATACTAAATAATGTGTTAAATTGTATAGCAAATTATGTTAAGCATTTAGCATTATGATAAGGAACATATGATACGTGAAAATTCAATATGAAATTAAAAATATGCTTATGTAATTAATTTGAAACATGCTCTAGGTCTAATGACGAATATAAGCAATACCTACTGAAGCACCAACATAGACTTACTTCCTAGGGACGTCTTCAACAGTGCTCTGCACGTGTCCTTTCGGCCCTGGAGAGGGGTAATAATCTGTACACACCCGGGACTGAGGATATACCTCAGTTAAGTTCACAGGACCCATTAGTGGAAGGTGCACAAAAAACCATATAGCTGAGACAACATTTTAAACATATTCTGTACAAAGCTTATCTGTTAACATCTGTGACATAATAATACTGAAATTCACTAAATTGATTATAAATGAGTACATATTACTAGTGGAGCCCTCCAATGAATTTAGTTCTAAATTTCATCGCAACCGTAGCTATGAGTAGCAAAGAGTCTGCCGCACAACGTCTCTCTCTCTCTCTCTCTCTCTCTCTCTCTCTCTCTCTCTCTCTCTCTCTCTCTCTCTCTCTCTCTCTCTCTCTCTCTCTCTCTCTCTCTCTCTCTCTCTCTCTCTCTCTCTCTCTCTCTCTCTCTCTCTCTCTCTCTCTCTCTCTCTCTCTCTCTCTCTCTCTCTCTCTCTCTCTCTCTCTCTCTCTCTCTCTCTCTCTCTCTCTCTCTCTCTCTCTCTCTCTCTCTCTCTCTCTCTCTCTCTCTCTCTCTCTCTCTCTCTCTCTCTCTCTCTCTCTCTCTCTCTCTCTCTCTCTCTCTCTCTCTCTCTCTCTCTCTCTCTCTCTCTCTCTCTCTCTCTCTCTCTCTCTCTCTCTCTCTCTCTCTCTCTCTCTCTCTCTCTCTCTCTCTCTCTCTCTCCTCTCCCTCTCCTCACTCCCTCCCTCCCTCCCTCTCCCTCCCTCCCTCCCTCCCTCCCTCCCTCCCTCCCTCTCCTCCCTCCCTCTCTCCCTCCCTCCCTCCCTCCCTCCCTCCCTCTCTCCCTCCCTCCCTCCTCCCCTCCCTCCCTCCCTCCCTCCCTCCCTCCCTCCCTCCCTCCCTCTCTCCCTCCCTCCCTCCCTCCCTCCCTCCCTCCCTCTCCCTCTCCCACTGTTCCCGTCTGCCCTATTCCGCAAACTGTACAAACCTCATATGTCATTTGATTACGCTTAAATTTGTTTATTTAGGTTTACTCTACTCAAATTGGTTAGTAGCCTACATTTTGTACACTATATTTTGAAAATGTTAATAAAATATATCACACAGTTTCGTAATGAGTAATGTACCTAGGCCAAATTAGCCACTGAAGTAGCCATAACTCCATAAAGACGAGTTTTAATGCTTTCATGATTATATTTACTATTATATAAGAAGAATAACACTTTTATTCAAATGAAAAATTCAAAAAAAATTTGGTTGAGTCTTGAGTAGAACAGCTGAAAACTAACTTTAAACAATAAAATTATAATGAATGATTTATTACGGCAGGCAGGTTACCCCTTGACATCCCTGGTGTTGTTAGTGCGATTTGGTTGAGTCTTGAGTAGAACAGCTGAAAACTAACTTTAAACAATAAAATTATAATGAATGATTTATTACGGCAGGCAGGTTACCCCTTGACATCCCTGTTGTTGTTAGTGCGATTTGGTTGAGTCTTGAGTAGAACAGCTGAAAACTAACTTTAAACAATAAAATTATAATGAATGATTTATTACGGCAGGCAGGTTACCCCTTGACATCCCTGGTGTTGTTAGTGCGATTTGGTTGAGTCTTGAGTAGAACAGCTGAAAACTACTTACAATTTGATTGATGCACCCAAACAAATATTGGCCAATAGTGTTGCTGTTGTTTGGGGTTGATACCCTATTATGACACTTAATCCACTTGGTTGAGTCATTACATGACTTATGTAAAGTACTTGGTTTATAAAGGAATCTGACTCTCGGATGCGATCTTATTTTATTTTATGACATGTCTTAATCTTAACTCTTACGTTTTCAACTGCTGCCATAATAATGTAAGAAAAACGTGAGTCCTATCAATTTGTAATCTAGAGGTTCGTTTTGTTGTGCTTTTCCTTATTTAGTTATGGTTTTTTCTGGGATTTGGTTTTTCCTAATTTGCCAATTTGTATCTAATGTCAATTGGTTGTTTTTATAACTGATTATGTCAGTGCCAGATACTTTAGGTATACATTATGAAATATTATAGGAACATATACAAAAGCCTATATTTACGAAAGAAAAAAATTGTTTACTCAAATTTTAATATCTTGTATTTTTTAGCATTTTATGATACGAGGTGATAAAAACAAATGTGTCTGCATGAACACTTATGACATTGTTTAGGAAACGCTTTTGGGGGCCATTTTCAACTGAACATGTAAAATAAGGCAATGACAATGAGCAAAAGCAAAATAACAAAACAAAATGTACAATCAAAACGTACAGTACAAAAAGTTCTTCACTGTAATGGCATGACATAACACTGTGAGAAAAACGTTCTGGGATGCTGTAGCAAGCTAGGTGAAGGCGGTTTGACCGGCTTTAGGAACATCTAAATTGCTTAGCGATTGGATTGTAATATAACATGCGGGTAAAAGTACATATCCCAGTTGAGTATAAAAAGTTAATGAATGTTGTAACTTGTGTCATATTAAAAAACATAAGATGCCAAACACGACATTGTATTTCCCGACGTATAAAATAAAAGCAAACATATAACATTACTTATTTAAAATCAAATTGACTAATTTTTTGTCAAATTCCTTAATTTAAAATAAAATAACTGATGAGCAATGCCCGTCCTGTGAGGGTCTGTTTTAAAATTTTGGGAATAAACTGGAAAATAGTTTCTTAAATCTGTATGTACCAAGAAAGCCCAAATGTGCATCTTTTAGGTGATGTGTTTATAATTATAAAAACATAATTTTGATGAAAGAACTACTGGGGAGGCGTTTAATAGCTGATTTAAAGTCATTTAAATCGAAAAAAGTCGAAACATTTTTGATCAAACACCCTTAACCAAAATTAAGTTAGCCATACGTCCGTATTTTGTATGGACAGTTTGTATTTTACATTCAGTGTCCGTGTCCGTACCGTACAAAGAAAAAATCTGGAGGATGTCCGTATTTTTTGCTCTGTTAATATCAAAAACATATTTTAAATATTTATTATTGTAAAAAAGACAAACATGTATTACTTCAATCTTCAATGCTATTCTGAGCATAAAATTTAACAGTGGCATGTCATGTGCTGAATTATTCAAAGCCATCATAAAGAATAGTTCTTTACTTAAAAAAGTAATCTTTTCTGAAAAACTTGTATGGTTTCAGCCTTCATCCAGTACAACTAGTACAAGTGACATATTTTCAAGGATATTTATGACAATTTATTGAGTTATGCCAACTTAACTTAAACTTTTTTTAACGTAAAAACATAATGATTGTTAGTATTGTATTGCTCGGAAATCTTAAATTAAAATATATTTGTAATAATAATACTTATGACAAAGTCGTTAATATTATTTTTCTTAAACACTCAAGCATTGTATATCTCCAAATTGTATTTACATATCACGAAAAATCCATTGCTAATAAATAATTTTCAAACAACAGTATGATAAACCGCTATGAGATTTATAACAAAAATTACGAAAAAGATATTTCGTGTTAATTGAACGCTTCTGTATATTTTAAAACACCCCAAACTGTGAATATGAAACCAACGTGTTTGTACACTTTACTGAAGGCTTAAAAAATAATAATTGATAAATTGTTGAATTATGAATTTAATTACATGATATTTTACGTGTTAATACCCACAAAGGTAATATTGTATTTGACGCACAAACTAGCGTGAACTGCGAGTGGCCACAACATTGTGGCAAATGACGCAGTTTCCGGTTTCGAATAACGGAAATGACGTCATTAACTGAAAACACAAACCAATTTTAACTTCGCCCGTACAAAGTCGACACTGCTTTGTAGAGTAATCTGGCTTCGGAAACTCAGTGTTTAAGACTAAATAATTTATTTTTTTATGTTTTTCTTAAGCGTACATGATTGAGTTATTGTTATTTGCATATAATTCGGTAATTTTTAGTTTTTACAATGTAGTTTCAAGTGTTTTAATGTAATGATCATAAAATTCTATTATGTGCCATTATTGTGTCCTCTTTATTTCCTTTTTTTGAGAATTTCTCGGAAAGAATCCACATTGCTATATGAAGCAAAATAATTCGCTTTAAAATGTTCTTTAGTTTCTAGGATATCAAAATTTACTTTCATTTCAAGAAGACTGTAGGGCCTATGCCTTCAGTACCGTGCGAATTCTTTTATATTTTCTGCTAAATGTTGTATAGATATTTTCAATGTATATTGTATAGACCCTCGTGAACCGTACCAATACAGGTACCTGTATATATAGATTGTTTACTTTTGTGGATGTTAGTGTGTGTGGAAGTACTGCTTGAGAAGGTAAAACATGATAATTTATATGCTATCTTTTAGTTTCGACATAACACTCTTTCCCCCTTACAATTTATTCAATTTGCATCAAAGAGAAACAAGTACCGTAACATGGATTTATTTTTTAAAACCATTTTTATCATGATATGTGTATGAGTATAAATACTTCTCTACAATGCAATGTAAGACAGTGATTTGCGTAATTAAATTTTTCCTTCCTTCTACGAAATTTAAGTTAATATTTGAGTATCTAATTCGTTAAAGATGGCGTTTGGATGGCTTACAACTGTCTAACTCTCCATTCCAGTCAAGACCAGATTTTACCTTCCTCTCTGTCACAGTATCTGAAACAATACTCTACATTTGTATTATTTTGTCCCGTGATCTTCTACAATACAATCCAACTCTGTTTGCATTCGCCGCCAAATGGTGTTTACAAAGTTCCTCTTAACTCCGCAGGGAGACCCTTCTTTTAAACTATACTTTCAGAATCCTCTCTTCGAACACTCTCTTTAACTTAACTTACCTTCTAGTAGGAAGCATAACATTCTTTACAGGGTGTATATCAAATAATGTTGTTTAACACTCTTAGATTTTTTAAAAGTCTAATACACTTTTTTATTATTTCAAATTGTTAAATAATAATATGCTAATTGCGATACATATTTACTATATTTTTAGACACACACACACACACACATATATATATATATATATATATATATATATATATATATGTTCAACAGGATTAACTTTAGGTGGCCCTCATGTGTAAATATCTTGTAATTTTAAACACGTTTAAAATATTTATTTTAGTAAACGAGTATACGGTCGGCAACTTACATGTATCCTAAGTGATCTATATTGAAGGTAAATGGTATCTTAGTGCTAAATATTGCTAGACCTAATTTTAGTAATTTCCTTAAAGAGATACTTCTGGTATTTAAAATAAAACCGACAACATTGTGGGGTTTGTTTGATTGGTTCTCTTTGCTGTCACGTAATATGAACAAGGAAGTTGTTAATGTAGTATCTGATTTGATTTTACATGAACAGATTTTGGGCACGACCCATTCAACATCTTCGACCCACGATTATGGGTTATCCGATATTGTTAGCACATTTTTATTCAATATACCTTATGTTAATTTGTTACACCCCAAAGAATATACTTGAGCCAACCCGGATAGCTACTATAACTATAGAAGTTGTCCAAAAAATACATATAGGGATTTAAGCCAAACCAATCACCGTATTAAGAAGTAGTTCACAAGTGTGCATTTTATATAATTTCAGTACAAGCCATATGGAAAAACCATAAACTACTACCTAGCCTACAAGCATAACATCCAACAGTGATATACTGTTTTCACGTCTAACGTAATGAATGGACTTTTTTCATATTTATCACTCTTTTATAAAGTCCTTGATAGAAAATTGAACAAAAGTGCAAACTAAATTACATTAATAGCTTAAATTCTAGGTGACAGTATTACATGGAAATTGACTAATTTTTGTGCTACTTAAATTTGCTAGTGACAGGTTGTTACAGAACACTTAAATTTGTTATTACATAGAGAATTGATTGTTTTGTGTAGGCCTACATTTAACTGTCGTAGAATGGAAAAATTGCAAGTTTACACATCAAAAACTTAGTGAAGTAAATCATTCGATCAATTTTTGTGAAGAATCCGTAAATCCCCCTTACATTGTGTGTTCATGTAGTCAGCCGTCGTGGTTTTTCATTAGACTAGTGACGTAGCATTGGCCCATCCATTCTCATCACCGCTTATCAAGATGTGTGTTTGACACACGTGGAGTGAAATAGCCAACAAATCGCGGTTAGTTTCGTACAGTTTGAAACTACAGGACTAACATCAGTTGTATTTTCTGACAGATTCTATGATCATGTACTTATTTGATTGACATTTTTCATTCAGAATGGATCGAAAAGAAAATACTTCAACAAACATACCCACCCACCCCCCCCCCCCCATATTTAAGGAGATGCCGATCTCCTTCTTAACCTTACTCTGCCCATTCCTCATAGACTATTGATCTTTGCGAGGAACTTATTCTGAAGAGGGTGAACCTGTACAGTACAAGGTGAATATTACTGATAAATGTTTCAGTCTAGGCCGGATTCGAACCAGCGCTATCTCTAACCCAAGCTCAAAGTCCTGACGCCTTGACCGCTCGGCCACCGGCTCGCCTGTATAGATATTTAGCAGAATGATGCAGAGTCTGTAGAAATTGTCTGTTTTACAATTTGATTGTTTGTTCTCGACAACCGTGATTTCTGAAGCTCTCCCTTAGTAAACACGTTGATAAGTTTTCCTTGGTCGTGTTACTTTAGGAACAATGAACTACCTCAAGGTTCTGTGCTAGCCCCTCTTTTATTCATTTTTGACACTTCCTATAACTAACTATGAAAACCTCTAAGATCTCTCGCAAGTAACAATCCTTACAACCGTGTTGTAGTATGAAGACTTTTTCTGCCCCGGGTTGATCGTCAACTAGGACTGTTGGTAATTACTAATATTAAATTTGAACACAACCGTTAAAACATCTCATATTTTTATATTAAATTGTTTTTGTAAGAAGTAATTAAAAATTGGTGTGTGATGCTTGGGTCAAAAGTTCATGTGGATTCATCGGGTCATGTAACTATGTCGACATATTTTACTTCTAGATAGAGTTACAACATGTCCATTCTCTTTAACTAATTAACGAGTTTAGTAATGTTGGTACCATTCGAGCAAATTAAAATGTTTTTCGTTTAAAAGTGTTGTTAAATAATAAGGTCGTCATGTATAATTTAATTATTAAAATTCACTGCGTATGTTGGAAACAACAAATAAAATATTTAAACATAAAAGTTGTATTTTTTATTTTTTGAATACAAAGAAATTGTACAAATATTATTATAGATTTCGGTAATCCATGATTGCTATCCTTGGAGTAAAGGGGCTTTGCGATGTTATATATGTTTAAAGGAAGTCAATCGGCAAAATATTTTTGTTTACTGTACGAGTATTTAATTTTACACGTAATATGTTGATTAAGAAATTATTTTTTTAATTCAGCCTTTTATTAAAATGATATTCTCACGGATAATTGCAATTACGACTGCAATTACCCAAATGATACCTAGAATATCACGCGAGTAATAGCGCGTACTTATGTTTCTTTGACCAATCCAGGAGCCTTTAGATGGTTTTAGACTGGCAGTTAATTTGCATGTTTGTAGAGCCAGAACCTTCCCGAATGATGCCCAGAACGTTCTAGACCACCCTTCCTGAACCATCTCGCCGTGCAGAGGCGCAATAATGTGTACGTGTACGTAGCGTCAAATCAGTCTCAGTGGCAGTGCGAATGTTTAGTCTTCGTTCTGGAATACAATCATAAATCAAGTGACAGTGGTTCGATGGTAACATATATTTTGTGTACGCAATCTCGATTGTGTAGGTGGCCTTAATTATTGTAAATTGTAGTGGTTTAATTTCAAGTGGTAATATAGTGTCTGTCTAGTAATTGCAATTTGTACATACATTATATCTCGTATTGTGTAATTTAATTAATTACTAAGTGTGGATAAATTAACAGTTATTAGACACAAAGTGGGATCGCCTTATTATGCTGGACCCTGTGGACCTTAGCAATATATATATATATGCTTGGTACATTTTAAGCAAATCAAACATTTAAATATCAAGATAGCTTACGGTTGGTTAGTCTTGCAGACATTTCATGTAACTGACGGGGTCCATAAGGAGAGTAACTTTAGAAATACTGGACCAAAGAACAACTTGGGCACGAACTTTTCCTCAAGTCGCTGATTCTATTCTTGTTGAACATCTTCAAAGTTCCACTGGTGAACGATGTAACTGGAATATAAATCTTTTTCTTCCTTGACCTTAGGTCAATTCTTAATCGTGTATACAATTATTTCAACGTCTTAATAAAATTAGTAACGGGTCTCTGAAAATGTTACATCTAAAAGTAAACATCTTATATATTACTTTTACTTCTGTCATGTGTGGCTGATTAGTTCATTATTGATTCCTGTATGTATAACCATAATTTGTTACGTTGTTTGGCCTAATAAACTAACAAATTTCTGTAAAATTAGAATAGTATGTAATAACGAGTACATGTTTTTTTTTAGTTACGCTAATTTATTAAAGTAAAAAATAAACCACTTTTCAAAGATTTACATATGAAAGTGTAACTATGCAAATCCATTGCAGCGCACGCAATTAAACGTAATTAGCGGTGGTAAGATAACGACGATAATAATGCATTACGACGATAAGATAAACAACACGATCAGACTGTCAACACAAAATTCTTTCAAAATATGCTAAATACCCAGGTAATAAGTTATCTTAGAAGATAAACTTAAAATTAATTGAACAAATTAAACACTTGATAAATGGGTGGAGTAATTTAAATAATGACTATGTTTATCACAGATAATATAGGGGGAATAAGGAAGGGACTGACAAGGTGCTGGCCCTGCCATCACATGGCAAACTGGATAAATAACTACTCGACACACGTTTAGCACAATATTGAATGCTGTTTCTTTCTTCTCTGTGGCTGCTGTCAGTCTTGGGTTAGAATCCAAGATATCTCGAGTAATAAATTTATATAATGACTCTTCACTCGCTTAGGTCGACAAATGTCCGATATACTTACCCAAAACAATCATCTTGGACAATGAAAAAAGGAACAACTCTGGCATCATCAAGACACTCTAAAAACATTCGTTACGTATTAGTTTTTAATACTTTCAGAAGACAGCAGATGAAGTAATCAACTGGCATAACAGTTTGTAGCGTCTATCACCTCTCCCAGGAAAACCACCTTTGCTCAATATTTGTTTTGGAACAAGAACTGAACATCTATTTACAGTAGTTTATTGATTTTTTTTTTATTAACCATCAACATCTTTTATTGCTCAGTTTAATTAATTACTAAAGACAGTAATGAGATAAATAAAACAGTTGACGACAGAATAATAATTTTTTCACAGTTAAATAGAGTATCGATGCCATTCGATTATTAAGGTCATGCAAGAAAAGTATTTTAACTTACTTCCGAAAGTAAGAGCAAGACCGTTTTTACACGATGAAACAAACTCGTAAATAACAAATCAAATGAAATTGAAAATTGGTTTCACGCGTTGAAACTAAATTAACAGTTTATGCAATCGAGTTACTCGGCATTCATCTAGTTACTCTCAGTCTGTTGGAGAGTAGTGAGTACATTTGTGTACTTTACTATGTACAGTACTTATCTTGATGTACTTAGCATCGTTTCTATGGAAGTAATAATGTACTTCTTTTGGCATATATGATCAAAGACGGATAAAGCAATCACGCAGATACTAATTTCATCCGGTTTGTCATTTAAAAAAAATTAATAATAATAATTACTATGCAACTGTAGGCGTATATGTCATTTATATGGTATTCAACTGTTTACCTTTTTTTGTTTGCAATTTCAACCAGTAAGTTATAAATTCAACAGACAAAATATTTTAAAACTATTTTCATATATCACAAATACATTTTTACTTTTTGTATTGTTATTATCATTTTATTATTATTATTGCTATAAACTTTTGGCTTCGTAATATGTTATGTGTAATGAAGTCACCATAGGTAGAGGAAACCTAACTGTACAATAAATGCTAGTAGCGATTTAAGGGAAGTGAGAAATTAAGGGTGTATTTTACTCATTGAAATTTGCAAGCTCATTATTTTAATACTGAATATGTTGTAATGAAAGATTCTGACTGTAAAATACAAAGCCTATAGAAAGTAAAAAAGTGCAACGCGTTTAGTTTTGTGTACGTAGGGTGGATTAAAGTGACTTAAAATTTCAATGGTTTTATTGTTATTTTAACACTTTAAAAACAATTGTTTGGTTAAAAATGTGTTCAGACGATATTTAGTAAACTTACTGATTCATAGAATAATAGTTGTCGTAGATTTAAAATAAGTGTTAAGTAATAAAGTAATAGAATCATAAAAAGATGTTTTACTGATTCTGATTATATAATGATTTTATGACGAATCAAACTGGTAATTTTGCAACCAATAAAAAAATCATGTTTGATAACGACAGCCAACAGTTAATAATATTTATAAATAAGTATATAATAAGAGGACATTTACTCGCAAGAGGCTTATTAAGAGGCTTGTTATTAATAAGAGGCTTATTAAGAGGCTTGTTATTAATAAGAGGCTTATTAAGAGGCTTGTTATTAATAAGAGGCTTATTAAGAGGCTTGTTATTAATAAGAGGCTTATTAAGAGGCTTGTTATTAATAAGAGGCTTATTAAGAGGCTTGTTATTAATAAGAGGCTTATTAAGAGGCTTGTTATTAATAAGAGGCTTATTAAGAGGCTTGTTATTAATAAGAGGCTTATTAAGAGGCTTGTTATTAATAAGAGGCTTATTAAGAGGCTTGTTATTAATAAGAGGCTTATTAAGAGGCTTGTTATTAATAAGAGGCTTATTAAGAGGCTTGTTATTAATAAGAGGCTTATTAAGAGGCTTGTTATTAATAAGAGGCTTATTAAGAGGCTTGTTATTAATAAGAGGCTTATTAAGAGGCTTGTTATTAATAAGAGGCTTATTAAGAGGCTTGTTATTAATAAGAGGCTTATTAAGAGGCTTGTTATTAATAAGAGGCTTATACTCGCAAATTTATCAAAGATCCGAATACGTACATAAATAATTGTCATCGTTTATATAACAGGGTAACTGTCGATTTGAATCACAGTACAGTATCTGATTTAATACAGAATATTGTGTTAAATGGCCCAAAGCACGGCCTATCTCTACATTCCAGTAAACACCAGATTTTACCTCCCACTCCCCCAGTATTTGAAACAATATTCCGTATATGTATTGTTTGGACTCGCTGTCTTCTACACTAAAAGCCAGCCGTGTTTGCATTCGCCGCCAAATGGTGTTTACAAAGTTCCTCTTAACTCCGCAGACTCTTCTTTGTAAACTACACTTTCAGAATTCCCTATTTGGACAATCTTTTTATCTTACGTCCTATTCGAGAACAGAAATGTGTCTATTGTTTCTGTTCAGTGTTATTGTGAAATACAGTTCGTTTCTTACTTTTCCCGTGTATTTTTTCCAAACGATATACGAGAATATTCAATTTTCGTAATTTGTATGTCATAAATTAAAGTGTTAAACATTATACGAACAGAACAATATTACCCAAGTGAAGTTTTTTAATCGTTTAAGATTTTTATAATGTTAATGTGTACAACACCACAGAGAAAAAACAACAGAGGTCGCTTTCTTATGGCTACATCGAACGCCTCAGCGTGTCAGCGACCGTTATATAGAGATTACAACTTAAATACATCTTTATATACATGTGTATTAATAATTACTACGTTTATCCTTGTGGATTTGGGGGGGGGGAATAAGGAAGATACTGACAAGGTGCTGGCCCCGCCATTGCATGACGTACTGGAGAAATAACTACTTGACACACTAATTCGACACATTTTGCGCACTATTGGATTACGAACTCTGTTTATTTCTTCTCTGTGAACACACCCGTGCTGTAATTGCGTAGGTCTTCACTCTTCAGATTTTTGTATTATTTTTGAGTTTTGTAATTTCAATGATAACTTTAAAAGAAGCGAATACTTAAAAAATCAAATAGTATCGATAGTCGTTGATTGTTATATTCATCTCTTATTGTCCTTTGTAATTGATCTTGAATGCTAGCTTAAAAATGGATAAAAAAGTGCAGTTGACAAAAGTAAACAACTATGTACTTGAAATTGGTGTTTGCTTGCAAATATTGAGCAATAATGTTGATGTACGAATTGTAGTTGACTTCGGCAGCTGTTTTGTGACAACTGTGTAACGAATACTATATGTTGGGCGTTTTCTTAGGTGTTAACATATTTATTTCTTGCTTAGTTCCTTAAGGCGAAGATTTTGGGAAGTACAGGTAATGAAAGTTGACATTTATCGATCTAAGTGAGTGAAGAGTCGTGATGTACTATTTATATTACTCTACATGTCTGGACTCCCACCCAAGATTGTGGGCACATTAGCGATCCACTATGCATTTTGGCTTGGCCACAGGCATTTCCAGGCGTTGTTAACAAACCTGAAATCTAAATAACATTGGATCAAATAATCTTTGACCACACTCGGAATGGTGTGTTGGCCGGTGTTTTTTACACGGTGCATGTTTTTATGCGTATCCTGTAAATATATGCAGATAGTACGTTCTGCTATTAGAGTTCAAGTCGCTCTTTTTTATCCCACCCCCCTGTAAGCTCATATTGCATTCATATGAAACCCCACTGGTCTAATTTAAGTCTTAAGTTTTGTGATTGGTCTTGCGGATCAATTTATTTTCATTGCATTGAAACATCCGACAGTGAAAAACACTAATTGTTGCCTTACTCTCGACCCACTTAAAAAATACCTGCTTAAACCACCAATAGACAAAAAGGAAATGTGTGATGGAGTGTTGCCTCTCTATTTGGCAACCCTATAGTCTAACCGCAGGTTTGTTGCGGGCACCTATGTTAGCAAGGCTGTAGTCTAACTGCAGGTGAATAGTGGGCGCCTAACTTGGCAACCCTGAAGTCTAACCTCAGGTTTGTTGCGGGCACCTATGTTAGCAAGACTGTAGTCTAACTGCAGGTGAATAGTAGGCGCCTAACTTGGCAACCCTGTAGTCTAACCTCAGGTTTGTTGCGGGCACCTGTGCTAGCAAGGCTGTAGTCTAACCTCAGGTTTGTTGCGGACACCTATGTTAGCAAGACTGTAGTTTAACTGCAAGTGAATAGTGGGCGCCTAACTTGGCAACCCTGTAGTCTAACCTCAGGTTTGTTGCGAGCACCTATGTTAGCAAGACTGTAGTCTAACTGCAGGTGAATAATGGGCGCCTAACTTGGCAACCCTGTAGTCTAACCTCAGGTTTGTTGCGGGCACCTATGTTAACAAGACTGTAGTCTAACTGCAGGTGAATAGTGGGCGCCTAACTTGGCAACCCTGTAGTCTAACCTCAGGTTTGTTGCGGGCACCTATGCTAGCAAGACTGTAGTCTAACTGCAAGTTAATAGTGGGTGCCTAACTTGGCAACCCTGTAGTCTAACCTTAGGTTTGTTGCGGGCACCTATGCTAGCAAGACTGTAGTCTAACTGCAAGTGAATAGTGGGCGCCTAACTTGGCAACCCTGTAGTCTAACCTTAGGTTTGTTGCGGGCACCTATGCTAGCAAGACTGTAGTCTAACTGCAAGTGAATAGTGGGCGCCTAACTTGGCAACCCTGTAGTCTAACCTCAGGTATGTTTCAGGCACCTATGCTAGCAAGGCTGTAGTCTAACTGCAGGTAGCAAAAATCTGTATTGTGTGCTTTTAACAAAATAGATGATTTTTCTAAGTGTGCATTAAGTCCAGGAAAGACAAGTTCATCACAACAGCAACATGCGAACGCCTGTGAATCGACCTAGCAGTAGGAGTAGCTTCACTCTCAATTCTCCCTGAATAGTGGATAGCATATAATGTCTTGGTGGAACAAACCAAATCAAACAGAGTTCATTCAATGTATTATAAATAAAGCGATTATCCGTCGCCCAGGCGGAAAAGTTTCAACTCTTGTTATTGGCTATTCCCTGTTTAATCTCCCTAATAAGAGAAATTGCCAACAAAGTAAAATGTCACATTTAAGAAACCTTTTGTTTGTGTTTTTTAATAAAATGTAAAAGGGATCGTAATAATTAGCTTTCAAAGAGTTTGTTTTCTTCATCCGAAATCGCTCTAGGCCTTTCAGTTGCATTGAAAAGATGTCTTTATTATTTTAAAATTCTTTATTTTCTTTTGAGTTTTGAACTTGTGAAGAAACCGTTCTCTTCTTTAAAAATATGCTCTTTAATAGAGAGTATTTGCGTAATACGTATATTATTTTTTTTTTTTTTTAATCCCAAGGGCTAGATAAGGATTTTGAGGCGAATGACTTTCTTTGTCTTGCCCCTAGCTTCCTCCCTTCTGATGTCGTACATGCCCAGTTTGTATATAAATGCAAATTTGAGGAGTTACCGAATGTTAGCGAACACTAAAAATGCCTTTGGTGGGAACCGAATTCTTGACTGATTGTGTACTCGCTCCTGTTAGTCACATTTTTTTTTAAATCTCAATTTATTGGTAATAAGTATTTATTTAAACGCTAAAACATTTAGTACTCATTAATTTCAGTTCAACATCTTATAAATTCAAACTTACATCGTGATGTATGAGTGTTTTCTGCGTTAATCTTTAAAGAAATTTCTTATTTTAAGTGATAATTTGGAAAATTAATGTATTGGAAAATTTAACCTTTCATTATACACGAAGAAATTTGTTACAGTTTTTTATAGCGTCTTGTCCAAGGACAATTTCGTAAGTTAGATAGTTAAATCTAAAAAGTCATCAAAACTAAGTATTTAATAAATTGTAAATGTATACGATTAATTCGAAATTATTAAACGTTTTATATTCTCTAATGGTAATGTGCTAGAGTATAAATAAATACTGTATTTCTTCAGAAAGAATGTTTTATTAATAAAAAATACTAAAAATACAGTTTAATTGAGTTATTTTATATAGACTATTTAAATAATGTCTGATGATATTTTTAAAGGTAAACGTAAAATTATGGTAAAAATGTACAGAGAACAGATTTGCAATGTAAGGTATGAGGTATAAAGTAGAGGTAAGTTAGGAGAATATTAAAAAAGGTTATTAGTTTATAAACGTGAAGTACGAGGGTGGGAAGGCTACTTCATGTAGGTTGTTTATAAACGTGAAGTACGAGGGTGGGAAGGCTACTTCATGTAGGTTGTTTATAAACGTGAAGTACGAGGGTGGGAAGGCTACTTCATGTAGGTTGTTTATAAACGTGAAGTACGAGGGTGGGAAGGCTACTTCATGTAGGTTGTTTATAAACGTGAAGTACGAGGGTGGGAAGGCTACTTCATGTAGGTTGTTTATAAACGTGAAGTACGAGGGTGGGAAGGCTACTTCATGTAGGTTGTTTATAAACGTGAAGTACGAGGGTGGGAAGGCTACTTCATGTAGGTTGTTTATAAACGTGAAGTACGAGGGTGGGAAGGCTACTTCATGTAGGTTGTTTGCCCAATTACTTTATCTTCGCAGAACCGCATTCGATCGCAGAATCAGTTTATCCCTGGATATAATAAACCGCGTTTTGTCGTACAAAAGGCAGTGAGTGTTTTGGCGGGTAATCGAATGACGTGACGTCACAGGTGGAGCGAACCTCCCTAGAGACGGGTTTTATTTTTCGGTAACAAGATTATTCTCTGCCATGCAGAAATACTGCAGTTATGAACAAAACTATCAGTTTTTTGCGATTTATGATACTTAAAATACAATTATAGCACTATTTAGTCTCTATCCATGCAAATTAAAGGCTTATATAAGCTAATTACATCTTTAACCGAAAACAACTTATATAAGCTATTAACGTAGAAGTAAAATTTAAAACGTAAAATTCTTTTACAACATAAATCAATAATCCGAATCGGAAAAGATCGAATACGGACAGAATTTTTCCTTCATTATTAAGTTTGTATTAACCTAACTGTAGTATCGTATATGTTTAGTAATTGTGGTGGGATTCAACGTAGTGGAGAGAGAGTAAAAGAGGTCATCCTAGTTATACATTAGTACAGTGCAAGTATTGGGGGGGGGCTAAAACTAATGTAGTATGTGTACGGGAGAATGAGTCGGCCAACACCAGCTTAGATACCCCCCCTCCCCCCCACTGATAAAAGTCAACAATACTTAGTGAAAAATTCTATCATTTATCATCATAACAATCTTCGATCGCTTTCTGAATAATAAAGAATAGTAATTGGATGCAAGTAAATCAAAAACTCTCAAAAATACCATTTTTATAGTTATATTAATGTTATGAAATTCTATAACAACACAATTTACTTTGGGTTTCAGTACCACAAGTAGACTAGTCTACACATGATGATTTTTCACCTTTAATTACCGTGCAAAATTAAATTCATGTTTACATGTACAAATCACACAAATGTCAAATGTCAAAAATGAATTTCTGTCGTCCATTCCATATTTCAGCTCTATTTTTTATTTCATTTATTTTTTTTATTGTAAATCACAAGTAATTACTCAATAAAATAAAAATAATTAAAAAACACTGACTGTTCATGTACTTTAAAAAGTAGCCTATGTAAGCATAGCAAATAGTATATTATAGAATAGAATAGAATAATTTTTTATTTTGCCAACAATTACATTTCCATTATAATTTTTACAGAACAGTTAATACAAGTTATTATAAATTAATTAAATTTAAACTAAGGCAAAATAAAATAGGGATCCCCTAGGTATCCTGTGTTGGGATCCCCATCACTTGAATTAAATTATAATACAATTGTGCACTTGCAGCAAGACCGTTGCTAACAGATACAGAAAAACAAAAAACATATTCATTTGATTATTTCATATTTTCTGTGCAAAAAATAAAAATAAATAAATAAATAAAATTAAAATAATCAAGTACATTAATAATTAACTGATCCATGAACACACACACACATACACTCACACTTACATACATACACATACATATAAATACACATACACAAATATTTCATAACAAGAGTGGAATGTGGGATTTTGCATGTTCGAGTGCATATGTTTGAAGTACGAGACTTTTCGAACACTTCAAATGGTCGAGAACATGCAAAGCACTTCTCGCTACTTTTAACTTCACTACAGATATAAAATATTTTTAAGACTAATTTTTATTTTTGATAGAAAAAAGTTATTGAAATATTAATTTTTTAATACTATTAGGAATATTTCAAACTGTT
>JAQJVL010008732.1:0-18612 GCA_035578905.1 Stictocephala bisonia
AACTGAACTTAACGTTAAAAATATGTAAAATGAATCATGCAGTATTTTTAAGCCTCCAGCCACTGAAAGTTCTAACATTTTGTTCTAGAACAGCAGGCCCTAAATAGTTAGTCCTGTCACATTTTAATAACAATTTATGATGTTTACTATTTTACACCACAACAAAGCTCACATTTATGTTCATCATATCACAAGCAGCCAATTAGATTAGATTCTATTAAGATAAGAACTAATCAACATCAGATTAAATGCAGTAATTACTTACTCTTACTCCTAAGCAAGGCCACTGATACTCAAGGTGGTATTCGGTCTAGGCAACGATCAGCCTCCACTTTTTTTATCTTCCTCCCTGGCCGTGATACTATTCACATCTACCAGCCCTTGGTCATTCCACCTTTTCTTTAAGCCCGCTCGAGGTCTTGGTTCATCAGGGGTTTTCTTCCGAACTTGCTCAATCATGGTTTCGTTCTCCCCTTCTTATGACAAATTCATGTCCACCACAAATGTTGGTACTAAGTAGATTACTCATCTCTTTATTAAATCTGTACAGATGTAATATTTATTCTCTTGTGAGCTGAAAGAGTTTTCTCAATACTTTCTTTACAAAATGGGTATAGGCTACCAACGATAATGTGAAACATTTTCTTTTGGCACTAACAGCATTAGTTACCCAGCATGTTCTTTTGTTATGTTTAAAAATTAAATTAATTTTAATTTTGAGGAGTGAATGAGGTCTAATACTGATCTCCTTGATTTGTATGACAACGGTTGTCTGGATTGCAATTAGTTGCTAAATAAATCACATAACTTTTATTTGTACAATGTTCTCATATTTGTTGATTAACAAGAAAACATAAGGGATTTAATCAAAATTATCTATTTCCTTTAGTTTAAACCTCCTAAATATAGTATGGTTATTTTCGTTCATGAAGGATTGTGACATTCACCACATTTAATGCTCTATTTAATGCTCTATTGAATATATTTTTGAAATTGGCTATATGGTAAACAAATATTGCAGAATCAAAATCAAAAGTAAGCACAGATGTTTAATTTACAGAAGTGGAAATTTCCTTTTTAACTCTTTTAGTGCCAACGTCCTGCTATCCGGACATCCAAAAAACTATAGATAAAGTGCCAACGTCCTGTTATCAGGACGTCACAAACAAAATTCATTAAAGATTTCAAAAATAAAAATGTTATCGATTTAGGATTATTTTCTCATTACTTAACGTATACTTTTACACAAAAACCATGATTTTCGTATGTTTGTATGATATTTACTTATATTTCGATACAAAACATTCCAAAACATGTCAGAAAACATCAGTTTTAAACAACATAAAAATTACCATAACTATTTGTCAACAAATTATTGTGAAATTTCAACAGGATGTTAATAACTAAATTGTCTTCAAAGTTATGTGATTTAATAGAGCCCACATATTTTTGTCGTGGTCATGAGGTTGCTCAAAAAAAAAAAAAAAGAGATAACAAAATTTTTTATCTTGTAAATTTATTTTTAATAAAAATAGGATGTATAGTGCAAGGCTATTTTCAATGTGTTATTTTGATAGACTGGATATTCATGTATAATTAGACATAAAAATTACAAATTTTGTGTAATAAATAACAGATATGAATTTGTTAATGGAGCGCTGTACAAATTGTTAGAAACCTTCTGGCACTGGCAGAGAGTAACTTTCAAAATTCCTCTGGCACTAAAAGAGTTAATGTAATTTTACTGTTTATATTTACCACATGGGAATCTTGGCAGAGAGTAACTTTCAAAATTCCTCTGGCACTAAAAGAGTTAATGTAGTTTTATTGTTTATCTTTACCACATGGGAATCTATAATGAAGAGTTTCCAAAAGTTAAACATGTTACAACACTTTTTAAGTTTTGAGATTGTCATTTTTGTAATTGAGAAAATATTTTTATAAAAATTGCATGTTAGAATCCATGCAGGCACAATATTTTCACAATTTTTAATACAAAGTTAGTAATCATGATTATTTTTAGTCAAATATTTTAAACTTACATGATTCCTCCTAGAAGAAGATAAAGAATGTTTGTCTCTTCGACTAGAATGTGATTTGTGGACAAAAGCCTGCGGAGGTTTAATCTCCAATGAATCCGCGGTATCTTCTTCAGAAAGACTGAAACAAGTAAAAAACCATACAAATTAATTTAATTTCTCAAATAAGACCTAATCATTGCTATGGCAGATAGATAAGGAAAACCCTTTGGCATTAATTTCTCAACAATGTTTCGTGGACTACAGTTCATTTTCTGCTGACTAGAGAACAACCTGAATTGGAGAAAGGTGAATCCAAGCAGGCCTTCAGATATTTTGATTCTTAAAACTTAATAATTTGACTGGGCATTATCTGTACAAAAACTTTAAGAGTCAAAATGAGTAAGAGAAGCTTGTAATTATTGAAAATGATTTCGTTGCCTCTTTTATAAAACAGAAATTACTTCTATGAGTAATTTATTGGACGAAGCACATAAAAAAACTCGAGAATTAAGTAATTTTGAAAGTACACTGTACATACAAGTTTTGGTAACTATGCAATGTAATTTCTGGAAAAGTAATTTCTTGTTGAAAGAGTGGTGAAATATCAATTTATATTTCTTTAGGAGGTTGATTTCAGGCGCGGAAAGCTAATTTTTAATCAAAAAATTTGTTTCTTATATGATGATAGGACCTACGGAAAACCAACCTTTTTTAAATATCAGCATTTTGAACAATTATTTTTTCATTTCAGTTGATTTTTAATGTAATTGGTTTTTCAATTTAATTAACTGTTTTGCCTGTTAATGTGTTCGCTACCAGCCGCCGCAAATATGCGGCAGCCGGGTCACTCCCAAAGCCCGCGAAAAAAACCATGAACTTCCCAGTAAACTGGTCCTAATGGTTGTGACCTTCACCACAAACTTCAAATAAAATCTCTTCAAAATGAGTTTTTACGCTTCAAAATAGCCTTAATTAAATAAAAAATAAATATAAAATTTTTGCTTCATTTTGGGCAATTTTTTAAGCGCCGCATATTTGCGGCACTCGCCTATAATATTATAAATAACCCATTTTCACCTCACAGACTAAGTGCCGCATATAAGCGGCACTATTATTACCTTACTTTTTATTCAACTACCGAGAATAAAAGGTAAATAAAATACAGTTTTTACAGAAAAACATTATATTGAATTAATTAAATGTATTTAAAACAGATTACAAAAAAGTTACTCTTAAAAATAAATAAAATTGAAAATTTAGGCAAAAACATTTCATCAATTTGGTACTGCTCACTCCTTGTGATAATCGTTAAAACATGTTGGCATGCATAGGCCAAACTGCTGGTTTTTTGTCTCTACAAACAGCACATGTGAAGTAAGTATCTGATCGCTTGTTATGAGCTGCCCTGCAAACATGACACCTCATTCGTTTTGCAATCTTGATGGGCAAGTGAGCTAATATTAAAGATGAACGTGCGCCAACAGGGCGTTTTATGGGCTCCACTTGAAGATAGCTTTTCACAATAACGTCTCTGAATTCAAGGTATGACATTTTAGATCCTTGTTTCTTAAAAATGTAGCAACTATTCCAAAGTGCGACGTCAAGAAGATGGAAAAATATCTTCTTGTACCATCGGACAGATTTTCTGGGAGTGGAATAATAGGACAACATTTGATCTGAGCGATCAATACCACTCATCCCTTTGTTATAATGAACCACCATGGCGGGCTTCTGCTTGACTATACCTCTTTTGGTAGTAACATTTTCAACCTTTGGTCCATCTGTTGTAGATATGGTAAGAACATCTCGCTTGTCGCGCCACATCATTACAGTCACATTTTCCTTCCGGCGACTTACAGTTTCTCCTACTTTCAGTTTTCGTTTGATGACAGCTTGTGGGTTTCCTACCCTATCAACTCTCAAGGTCCCGCACATACTTGTCTTGTGTTGAAGAAGACTCTCTGCTAAGTCAACACTGTTGTAGATGTTGTCTAGATAAACAGTGTGACCCTTTCCCAGGTAGTTCTCCATCAATTTGAGCACTACTTCATGTGAGTGACCTTTGTTTTTGTCTTCAACAGTTCCTTTACCCTCGTAAATAATAATATTGAGGATAAGGCCATCACTGGGATAAAGTTTATAGAGCTTTATCCCATATTTATGGGCTTTTGATTTAATGTATTGTCTAAACGACAATCGGCCTTCAAAACAATCATGGCTTCATCTAAAGACAGATTCTTTCCCGGGCTGAACACTTTATTGCAGTTTGCTATTACATGATTCAAAACCTGATCAATTTTATGTAATTTGTGATCTGTCTTATCGGTTTCCGCATTGTAGAAACACATGCATTGTAATATGCTTTCAAATCTATTACGGGACATAGAATTTCCAACAATGAATGTAGATCTTGAACAATGAATGATAAAGGATCTTGGGACCAACAGTGTTTCAAGGAGGGGAAATGCACATTTCCTATGAGAATGCAAAGGCCTAAGAATTTTTTTAATTTGTCTCTTGTAAGGTCGGACCAATTATTTAGCACGGAATTTTTACGCAATGGAGTTCCTTTCAAAACTTCCGCTCTCTTGTTTGTGCATTTTACAATTTTATCCATAAGACTGTTGTCAAAAATATTAGAAATTATTTCAAGTGGATCATTTGTTTGGACGGGGATTTGTTCTTGTCCAGTAAATGGTATGGCGTCAGGGATATTTTCAGTGTTTTTCCATAAACCTTGTACACTGTCATAATGATTGTGTATAGCATTGACGACAAACTGGACGTTAGGATCATCATTTAATAAATTAGGCCTACCTGTATCGTCATCATCTCTGTTACCTGAGTGTTCTAAAGCATCATCTTGTGAGTCTATATCTAAAACCATATCCTCATCAACGGCTATATTCGAGTTATCTTCATCACCGGCTATAGTCGAGTTATTGTCACTGTCAGAATAAGAGTCAACATCGTTCTGTGGATTGTACTCACTCACGCCGTCAGATGAAAACACAGAGCTCACCTCAGATTCATAGTCACTTAGTTCGTATAGAACTCTCTGATCTCCTTATCTAATTCACTCCCCCGATAAATCCTACTATCACGATCCATAGCACTCACTGTTTACATAGGACACAACTAACTGTACGCACTGTTGCTTACTAGCAGACTGAAACGTGCAGCTAAGATGATGGTAGCTGTTGATTGTATGTCAGTGTTGCCAACTGTTCAGTGACGTCAGTGATAGTCTTAGCTACAGACCACGCGCCGCATGTATGCGGCGGACTATCCTGTAGACCGTGACTAAGCTATAGACTAAGTGTATAGACCGTTGCGAAGAAATTTCTCATTTAGTAACAAGAAACCAACGCCGCAGATGTGCGGTGGCAGTCTATTTTAATGAGCCCAGCCATCGCAGATTTGCGGCATTGGGGCAGGAGTAGGTTACATCCGCCGCAAAATTGCGGCGGCAGTCTGTGGTTATGATTTTTTTTTTAACATTGTGGTAGCAAACGTGTTAAATACACTTTTTAATAACCTAAGCAAACATATCTTATTGTGTATTTAGTCAACAAAACTTAGTAAATTTCGTGCCTGTCCCAGCCGTCCTTCCGGTGAATATTTGTTTTAAGGTTATTCATAGCATTGTACATAAGACCAATTATGCAGTTTCTTGACAATTAAAAAACTTTGGAAACTTTGCCTAAAAAGGTATACTTTTTCTTCTGCAAACATCACGTATTTAACTGGAAAAAAAAACCAATGTCACAAATTGTAGACCTAGCATTTTTTTTACTTATTTCTGTTAACTTCAATGATAATTTAATCATGTTTTTTTCAATTTCATAAGTATTTTAAGCCCTAAATACGAATTTGAAAAATATTTTGGTCTATTACAATAATTTCTCGAGATATCATGGAAAAACTAGTGATAAATCGCTATTAGAGGCCATTACACGATCATTATAAACAGCTTTTCTAATTTAAAAATGACCTCTTGCTAAGTTTAGTAGTTAGCACTTCTCCTTCTGCACAGTGTCACGGGCTCAAATCCCAGGAGGTCCAATTAACATTTACTTAATGGGTTTGGATCGATGTCCCTTAACCACGTTAGTACTGATAGTACAAAATGCTTCTGGCAAAAATAGACTTAAATATATATTTTTAAAAAACACCAATTATTAACCTTATAAACCAAAATAACCTAGAAAATTAACACTGATTCTATCCACTGGTGCATCCAGAAAGTGCATTACTGTATACAGTAGAGTCACGCAAACTCGGCCTAATGTGGACCCAATGGCGGCCGAGTTAGCAAAATGCCGAGTTATCCTGAAAAGTATGTTTAAACGAATAAAAGTCCTTTGATAGGTTATATGTATCATGTTATTATTCGTCAAATACACCACAGAAGGCATTACATTTGAAATTAAATCGATTTAAACACTACATAGGAACATTGCAAACATAATACGAAAAACAAATACAGTTCTGTACCCTGTAAATTATTGTTTTGTAAAAAAGTTGGTTATTGTTTTTTGTTTTTCGCACCTGGCCCTCTTGCGAGCGGCATCGTCACGCAGACGACGGAGAAACAGGATGTCCATTGCCGAAGCACCTTGCTGCTCAAAATACGTCAACGCACTTTCAACAGCTTTCAGTCCCTCGCTGTGACTCATTTTTATTTCAGTAGGCTTGCTTTTATCCTCTTCATTAGAGTCACCAATGCTTTCTTCATTGTCTTCTTTTCCTTTTACAACTTAAACAATTTCCGCATCCGAAAGAATGTTTTCTCCAGTGTCCTGCTCTATCCATTCTGTTACGTCACAGTCATTGGCATCTTCACAACCAGGAACCTGTCTTATTAAGTCCACTAGGCCAGAATCCTCTTCATCAGGTTTGTCAGCAAACTCATTTCCTTCATTGTCCAGTAGTTTTCTCCAGGAACGCACCAACGTAATAGGACGTAATTCACTCCATGCATCTGCAAGCCATCCAATGACGTCTAATAAGTCAATTTTTTTCAAGTTTTTCACCAATCTTGATCATCTTCAACGGCATCCAAAATATGTGACAGCAGCTTGCGGCGGTATATCTTCTTTAAAGCCGCTAAAACCCCCTGGTCCATAGGCTGGCAGAGTGCAGTCACATTGAGGGGCAGGAACATGGTCTTTATATCACCATCTTGTAACTCATCTGCGTCTGGATGTGAAGAGGCGTTGTCTAAGATAAGAAGTGCTTTTCTTGGGAGGTTTTTCAGTTTCATGTGTCTTTCAACTGCAGGTACGAAACTATAGTAAAACCACTCTTTAAAGATTACTCCATCCATCCATGCATTTGACTGGTTTTTATATGACACAGGAAGACTGGTTACATCAATATGTTTAAAGGCACGTGGCTTTTTAGCTTTACCAATAAGACACAGTTTTAGCTTATCATCCCCTGTTGCATTACAGCAGGCCAAGACGGTAACACGTTCTTTGCTTCTCTTGTACCCAGGAGCAGAATTTTCACGTTTCGAAGCTAGGCTTTTATTTGGCAAGAGTCTAAAATTCAACCCCGTTTCATCGGAATTGTAAATTTGGTCACCTGTCAAACCTTCACTTTCAATAAGCTGTTGAAATTGGTCTTTGAATTTAAAAAAACCCGTCATGTCCCCAGAAAGTGTTTCACCACATACAGTAAGTTGCCTGACACCGTAACGCTTCTTCCACCTGTCAAGCCAACCGATACTTGCTACAAATTCTGGATCTCCTTCCTTTTTACACAGCTCATACAATTTTATTGCTTTTTCTTGCAATATCGGTCCTGAAATTGGGGTTCCTTTTTCTCTAGCTTGACGAAACCATAGGTAAAGTGCCTCACTTACTTCATTGAATTCACTTTTTTTCATATTTTTTCTTTCTTTTAATGTTTCACTGCAAATTCGCTTAGCACACCACGCTTCTATTTCTGTTCTTTTTCTTTTCCAGTCCCCATTGTACTTTTGCCGACCCCAAAATCCATAGCCACCCTGCTTACACTTTCTCCTTTGTCCAGTTGTTTAATGCACACAACTTCTGTTCCATTGATAAGTTTACTTGTTTTCTTTTAGATGTAGTTGCCATGATGAGTTAACAACACTAACACAGCACAATCCACTAACTCCTAACAACAGTAAATAAACGTTGTGCGACGCACTAACTTGTATGTAGCAGACCACTGTGATGCACACTCTACACTGGTTTACGCTCGACTGAGGACTGGACTGGACTGAGAATGCACGAGCGAGACTGACTCAGGAATATGGCGGCCGGCGACGGTGACGGGAGAGGGAAATAACTGTCCCGTTACACATTGACGCTCAAGGTCAATGCCCGCTCGCACGGGGAATAGACTCGTAGATTCAATAATATCGCATTCGCGTAGTATTTTGGTTTTACAAGGTCAAAATAATTTAATTTTTTACATTTAATTTTTTTCCCATTTTAATCCTCTGTGCGGCCGAGTTATCGAGGGCAGAGTTTGCGAGACTCTACTGTACCAAAATTTGTTTAGAGGAAAGCATTTAAATTAAGCAGTAAGTAAAATTTTACCAATACAAAATATAGAAAACATTTTGTTTTACTTTTAAACCTATAGCATTGTGTGTATTTAAATTTTGCGGATTTTCCTTGATTAAGAATATAACAAGGGTTTAGTGATCGAACCATTGCATAAAGTGAGTGTTAACACAAGAAAATCTTTTTTAAGAGTATATATATATATTTTTTACATAGATTATGTTTGGTTTCTTAACACTTTAGGGACTGAATGAATATATTTCGTCATTTACGATTTTTCTATTGAGGACCGAAAAACAAAATATGATCGTTACTAAATTTTACTTCTAGAGGACTGAATGACGATATTTCGTCATTCGAAGTTTATTACATATAACATCCAATTTACCACTTGCAATAACTTGTACGTCTTTGGGATGATACGTATACGTTCGAAAATGTTTTTTTGACGTCTGGAGCCAACTGTTGGAACATAACGTTAATGAAAAGAACTGATAATAATAGACATAGTTATTTTAACAGACAAATCTGACAGTATTTAACAAAATATTTCATGTTATAATTTTTTATACAATTGTTATAATTTTTCTGTGTTTAGGTGATTCAGTTTAGACTTCAATAACACATGTAATATATGTTTTGTTTACAAGCTGTAAGCATGTATACAAAAAAAACTTAATTTGTAAAACAAAATAAACTTTCTTGACAAAATATAAATAGCCCATTTCAAAATTATGAGATGACATTTAGAACATTTTTTCTGATGAAGTACTCAATTAAAAACATACTGGTACTTACCCTTGTATCCTTATTAGAACAGATTTTACAAAGAAATGTATAAAGACTTGCGTAGGGTATCTCCAAATTTTCAGCCTAAGTATTTTACATGTCGCACTTAAAAAGAGGAAAACAAAAGAGTTAGCACATTTTAATTTTTTTTATATTTACTGGTCCTCAAAGGGTGAATATTAGGTAGGTTACACTCTGTTATATTTTGTAAGGTTAATCTGGTTTTAGTAACTAGTTTTACTAACATTACAAAAAAAACGCAATTTTGTTGAAACCTATATATTTCTGGCACTATAACACGCTTAATAATTCCAATTGCAAACCCCTTGCGATATTTGTGATAAGTACAAAATTCCTCATAATTTGAGTGGTACCCACAACACTATATTTAAACCTACAAAACAATGAATTTACAAAAAAAACATATTTGGGGTTTAGTTATTTCCATAATTTTCCCAGTTTCTTTTCCCAAAAATATTTTTTTTTATTGCTTTCAAAATAGCCCATTTTGTAAGTGTTTAACCCTATATACGCCATGTATATTACCTTAAAACGCTACGCGATTTTGATGGTTTCGTAAGGGTTTTTAAAAAAAAATCATGAAAATGTATTCCCATCCCCTAAATATAGAGTGCTGCATATCATTTTGTTCAAAAAGATACAAATAATTACAAGGAATATAAATTAGCACTTACCAATGAAGTTGGTGCATATAGTATCTTCGGAAAAGTTGAAAAGTTAATTTTTCAAACAAATTTTCTAAGTTTGGACACATATAAGTCAACCACCAATAATGTAGCACAATTTTCACTAATGTACAAAAGTTGCAGAATCTTAACAGGAATAAAAATGTATATACACAATAGTAGATAAACCAAAGGTAAAATTGAAAAATGTCAAAAAAAAGGAACTATATACACAAATTTTTGGAGGTCATGTCATGTCAAGTCAGTAATGTCACTGTTGTCACTTATATTTCCGTCATTTAATTCATCAAAAACACCCCGAATAGCACTACTACGTGATAATTCACTCATTTTTGAATAAAATCAGTGCAAAACACACGCAAAACACGCACACAAAAAAAGGAACTATGTACAAAAATTTTTGGGGGCATGTCATGTCAAGTCAGTAATGTCACTGTTGTCACTTATATTTCCGTCATCTAATTCATCTAAAACACCCCGAATAGCACTACTACGTGATAATTCACTCATTTTTGAATAAAATCAGTGTAAAACACGCACACTAACACATTGTTTTGTCGATCAACAAAGAACACAAACAAACTGGATTGGAGAGATGACTTAACAACATATGCATCAACTGTTCATGTCTACCAACATCGTCTGAGTGAAAAATAAAAAGATATGTTGCGTTATATACATGTAATAGACGTTTATGTTCAAAACGGTATGCAATATGTGTGAAACAAATGTGTAATAACCGCGCTAATAAATAAATGTAAGCGCGCGCGAAATGCGTCTCTATCGAGACGATGGCGCTTGAGCAACACAATAATGCATCTCGATCGAGACGCGTGGAGGGTTAAAGAAACCCCCTGAAAAAGCATAACACGTTCTTACCAATAATAATTACCCAAGTAGCATAGGTTACCATTTGAAAAGGGTACTGGCTCAACATCATACTAACAACAAAAGGCCATTCCTAAAAAAAACCACATGATAAGTTTACTGACAATGAGTAGGTCTACAATAAACCAGGAACAGTACGGTACCTAACAGATGACCCTCAGAAGAAATATTAGTAAACAAATTTTGTAGATGACCATTTCAGGAAATCAGGAGGTAAAAATATAGAACAGAGGCTTTGTCGACATTTTGGCTGACAATTTTTGGTAATCATGCACTTTCTTGCCACCTCTGAAAATACGATTTCATGTTGAAAAAGTGGAGAAATATGAGTTAATATCTCTCGAGGAGTTTGATTTCATCCTCAGAAAACTCGTTTTTTACCGCAATTGAAAAAACTAGTTTTTTATCTAATAGCGAAAAAACCAACTTTTTAAAAAATCTTTATATTTCGACAACTTTTTTTTCATTTTTGTATTTTTTATGCTGAACACCATATATAACTGGTTTTGTAGTATCATTATTTTTTTCAGCTCGAAAAATGCATTTTATACTGACATTACCAAACATAACCTAACTCATTCTAACTGTCTATTTTCTCAACAAAAATTCGTAATTTGCGTTAAATTCGAGTGTTTGGCCTCCGTGACGGCCTGGCAGCCGTCACTCCAACAGGAATATTGGTGAGTTCGGTTTATGTGATTAATAGTTGTTGTATGTAATGATCGTGTAATGGCCGCTAATCGCGATTCGACGCAATATTATTTTTTCCGTTATATCTCGAGAATCATTTGTAATAGATCAAAATAGTTTTCAAATTTGTTTTCAGCGCAAAAAAAAAAAAAAAAAACCAAATTAAAAAGATGATTAAAATACCATTTGGTACTCATGCAGTTTCTTGCTACCAAACAAATTTAGAACGTTTTGCTTTAAATGGGTCTAGAATTGGCTGTATTTTCACGAGATATGTTTTTTATTCTGCGGAAATAACGTATTTTACCGAAAAATTTGAAAAAAACCAATATCACATATTTTAGTATTATTGTCATATTGCCGTTAATTTAAATGGTATTTTAATCATTTTTTTATTTTGATGTATTTTTTTGCGCTGAATACAAATTTGAAAACTATTTCGGTCTATTACAAATATTTATTTATTTATTTCCAACGATTACACCATTTTGTTAAAACAATATCTATCAAGATGGCAAAAATAAGCTATTATAGAGTATACAAGAATACACATACAAGAATATATATATATATATATAAACAATTGCTAATACTAATATGTTATACTACAGAATAATATAAAATAATACTAACATATCCATTTATTGTAAACTATATAACAAAATCACAGGTCGGTAATTATGCACTTTCTTGCCACCTCTGAAAATACGATTTCATGTTAAAAAAGTGGTGAAAAATGAGTTTGATTTCATCCGCGGAAAACTCGTTTTTTACCGAAAAATCCAAAAACTAGTTTTTTTATCTGATAGTGAAAAAACCAACTTTTTTTAAAATCGTTATTTTTCGACAAATTTTTTTTCATTTCTCTTGTTTTTTTTATGCTGAACACAAATATATAGGGCCTAACTGGTTTTGTAGTAAAATTATTTTTTCAGCTCAAAAAATGCACTTTTTATGACATAACCAAACATAACCTAACTTTTCCTAATTGTCTATTTTCTCAACAAAAATTCGTAATTTGCGCTAAATTCAGCGTTTGGCCTCCGTGACGGCCTGCCGGCCGTCACTCCGGCGGGAATATAGGTGAATTCGGTTTTTGTGATAAATAGTTGTTGTATATAATGATCGCGTAATGGCCGCTAATCGCGATCTGCCGCGATAGTAGTTTTTCCGTTATTTCTCGAGAAATATTTGTAATAGAGCAAAATAGTTTTCAAATTTGTATTCAGCGCAAAAAAACACATCAAAATAAAAAAAAATGATTAAAATACCATTTAAATTAACGGAAATATGACAAAAATACTAAAAGTTGCGACATTGGTTTTTCAAATTTTTCTGTAAAATACGTTATTTCCGCGGAATAAAAAGCATATATCTCGTGAAAATACAGCCAATTCTAGACCCATTTCAAGCAAAATGTTCCAAATTTGTTTGGTGGTGAGAAACTGCATAAATAGCCACTTTTTTCATATACATAGCTACGAAACAAGAATATGTTTGTTTTTACTAGGTGAAATATTACGAAAATGAGAAAAACAGAAAATAGTGAATGTTGGTACTGTGCTCAAATTGTGCGAAAGGTAATCGTGTACTATTACTAGTTTTAATTTTATTCCTACGTTTATAAAACTAAATAAATAAATTATTAAAAATATGAAATGTACAAAACAGTACATTCTGCGTCCATTGGTACCAAGTTTGTCACGATTGTTTTAAGATAAACATATGTTTATTTATTTAATACATAAAATATGTTTTACAAATCAGCACGCGACATGCCTGCCTACTTCCGCAATTGCATATACGTTTGAAAATATCACCAGGATTCGTGATCTAGGGTTAATGGAAAATAAGCATTGTATAAAAGGCACTCTAAGGGTTAAGTTCTGGTAAAATAATACAGGCTACTGTAACTAATTCCCCATTTAGGAATAAATCAACAAGTCTTGTTAGGACTAAGTACTTAGGCGTACCTGAGAGAGGTTTCAGAGGCTTGTTTTTTTGATGCAGGAGAAGGCATCCTCTTTATTTCACCTTCTTCTATTCCATCATCCATTTCTACATCGGAATCACCATTATCGGACATTATTTTTCTTGATAAGTACTAAATTTAAACAAAACAACACCGCTATCGACACAAATATGCAAATGTTTGAATTACAGAGGCTAGTTGAATAAAAGAACAGCAAATATCGACTTGATAAAACCGCTTGTCTTAATCTTCTTCTATCTTGATAAAATTTCTATATTATTAAAACTAAAACACTTCTCCCTTTATGTTTAAAATACAGTACACTGCTTGTCCAGCCAGACAACGATAATCTTATAGAAAATTAAAATTAGTGATGGGCTAAGTCGAACACTTGTACTCGTTATAATCGAGTACAGCATGTACTCGAGTCAGAATTCATTGTCACCGAGTAGTATTCGCCACAACACGCGGCCTGCCGACTCGCTCCGTACTTACCCATCTCGGCCCAAAGGCATTACTGGAATACAATGATTTTATTGGTACAGGTAGTCCTCGTTATACGCGGTAGATACGTTCCGCTTAAGCGCCGCTTATAACGAAACTGCGTATAACGAGTTGGAGCTAAAGCGGGTTACGCCACTGTAGCCACAGCAGGCTGGCCTACTGCTTATTAGTACTGTACGCAATTCAAACTACAATATCATAAGATTATCAAAAGATTAATTAATTGTTTTGGAAATATAATAAAAATGTAGGCCTATAATAATTCATCAACACCTTTTATTGAATTCAAATTTGACTAGGTACTACATGAACAAACAAAATAAGAACGTACAGTATAAATGTATATAGGCATACTTTAATTAAAAATTAAATTCAAAGAGAAAAGGATATTAAAAAGTAATAAAATTACTGTACAGTACATAACTAAAAAAGTACATTACAGTAGTTCAATCTTTTGATGTGCCTGCCACTGGGCTGGGAGGGTCAGACTGCCCGCCTTTGTTTACGTCTGACGTTTGCTTACCAGGTGTTTGTACCTTTTCAGCTGTTTGGGAGAAAAATGTCTTAATCGAGAGCTGGGTTGTTGTTTTTAATTTATTGTTATATAGTTCACGATAACACTTAATCACATTCTCAACTTCCCTTTTAACCTTAGCACTCCTCGTGTCATCTGGGTCGTTCTCTTCAAAATAATTTTAAGCGTTATTAATCATACAGAAAGCCTCTGCCATTCCTTTACTAGTCAAGGTTTTAACACTTTCAGGTTCTTCTTCCTTATCGGATCCTTCAGAAAACCTACCATCTTCTATTGATAATAGGTCTTCGGTACTTAGCTCTTCTAGTAGTGTAATCAATTCATCAACATCCGCTTCATCTACGTCTGTGAATCCCACACGCTGTGCCATATCCACAATATCTTTTGACGTTGTTATGACATTTTCAGTCATTTCTACATCATATTTGACGATTTCTGGCCACAAATCTTTCCAAACACCATTCATACATTTAGGTTTCAATTCATTCCAGGATTTGACTATGATATCAATAGCTATTTTGATGTTGAACTGTTTCCAACAGTCCTTAATAGATAATTTATCATCAGCATCACAAGTTTTAATCAGTAAAGAAAATGTATGTTTAAGATAGTTGGCTTTAAAAGCTGAAATAACACCTTGGTCCATAGGCTGCAATATGGACGTAGTGTTCGGGGGTAGAAACATAACTTTAATGTTCTCATTTATTTCACTTATTTCAGGAGGGTGGCTTGGAACATTATCTACCAGAATCAAAATTTTAAAAGGAATCTTTTCTTCATAGCAATACACTTTTAAATCATTTTGCAGCACTAGTGAAATATAATCATGAAATATTTTATCCGTCATCCAGCCTTTTTTACTTGACCTCCACAATACAGGCAACATATATTTGTCACAGCCTTTTAGTGCTCTGGGGTTTTCTGTATGATTAATGATTAAACCATCAGTGGTTTAAGTTTGAAATCCCCAGAAGCATTTGCACCAAAGAGTAATGTGCAGCGATCTTTAGCAGCTTTAAATCCAGGATCAGTTTTCTCCTCAATAGAAATAAATGTTTTGCTTGGCATTCACTTCCAAAATAGGCCAGTTTCGTCAAGGTTAAAAACCTGTTTGGCCGTATACCTCTCCTTTTCAATAAAAATTTTAAAAGTTATAGCCTTAAAAGTTTCAGCGCCTACATTGTCTGCCGATGCCGCCTCACCTGTTAATTTTAAACTGTGAAAAGCGTTGCGTGCCTTGAAACGGTCAAACCATCCTTTACTGGCATTAAAGTCTGGGGTGTTTTGATCATCCTTAGTAATTTCTGTATAGATAGCTCTTGCTTTCTCTTGGATGACTGTCATCGAAATGGGTGCATGGAGCTGATTATAATGTTCAATCCAGTTTGACAGTAGTTTTTCCATTTTCTCCATCGAATCAGATCTGGACTTAGATACACATGCTAAACTTAAATTTGTACAAGACTGCACACTCTTACGAATAGTTTCAGTATTTGATCGGGGGATTGTCCTAATAGATGACTCTGGAAGGCCCATCACTCGGTGGATATCAATTATACGCTCCCATTTATCGAGACGTTTTAGAACTTCAAGTTTAACTTCTAAAGAAAGAGAATGTCTAACACGTTTATTACTTACATCTATCTGTTTCTTCTCACGTTTTCCCGACATTATAACACAACTCACAACAATATTGTTCACAACGCCACGCCACAAGAAGTAAATTGTACACCACTAATGCGAATAAATAAACAACAGTGCTCGAGAGAAAGAGACAGATAGACGGGTGGGGCGCGCCTGAGGAATATGGAACGTTGGAATGTTGGTGGGTTAGTGTTGGTTGTTGGTGGGGGGTCCGGGGCCCATCCGCGTATAAGCGAAACCGCGTAAATCGGGACCGCGTATAACGAGGACTACCTGTATTTGTCACGCAACTTTAAGACTACTGGCTCGCTCCGAACTTACCCGACTCGGGTCGATCGTTAGATTTATTCGAATCCAGAAGTTTGTGAATTCGAAATCAACACGACTCGTCCCGAAGATCCCCGACTCGGACCGAACGTTGACAGTTGTAGTGTAGCACGTGGTGCACAGTTGCTTGTTTTTGAGCAAACTATGTTATTGTAATTTGAAGTATATTATAATAATATTCCATAATTATTACTGATGTATAAGCTACAATGTATATAAAGAACAAATGTTCTATTATATATATATATATATATATATATATATATATATATATATATATATATATATATATATATATATATATTACGCCTTTCATTATTTACTCTACTACACAATATCCACCATTATATAAAATATACTTTAAACTGATTCAAATTACAAAATTAATACTTATACGCATGTATTGTAATATATTTGTGCATTTTGTGCTTATATTGTAATAAATTTGTGTTGTGTGACGTTTACTTGTACTGTATTTAACGTTTAACAATAAACTAACCATGGGTTATTTAACGTTTAATATGAATGCAAATCTAACTACTGCATTGGTATTCGTTATTCATACAACAGAAAATAAATGCGAAGATTATATACAACAATGCTAGAACATTCCTTATACAGGGTTGGGCTACGCAGTCTGGAATATATTTATTATTTCAAAACTATTGGAAAAAATGTAATGAAACTTTGCCGTTATGTACATGTCATATTCGCCTTAAAATACCAACAATGTTGTGTCGGCGTCTCATATGTAGAATGTCCCCATACATAACATTTAGACAAATTTTACTAGTTTTTCGTGGATGCAAGGGTTGGCCCATGAAGGAAGTCTTAGAAATTTTAAAAGTAAGCCTACCTTGACTTACACCTCATTTTAAAGGTCTTTGTTTGTACAATACAAGAGTGTAAACCTTAGGTCAAAATAATGGTCCAGTCAGAAAATGCAGCCACTTAATATGTTGGTTTTTATTTAAACTTTTAAGATTTCCTTCATGGGCCATTCCTCGGATATGCAAAAAACAAGTGAAATATATGTAAATGTTTGGTATAGGGACACGTACATAACTACAACGCTTCATTGCATTTCTTTAAATAGTTTTAAAATTAATAAATACATTCCAGACTTTTGTCCAATCCTAAAATTATATTCTTTAAGTGGCTATATTTTCTGAGTGAGTCATCCTTTTGACCTCAAGTTTGCACTTTTGTATTGTACAAACAAAGACATTTAAAGTGAAGGTGCAAGAAAAGGTTCGCTTACAATAAACATTTATAAAACTTCCTTCATAGGCCAACCCCAGCATACACGAAAAACTAGTAAAATATGTTTGAATGTTTGGTATGTACATAACTGCAAAGTTTCATTACATTTCTTCCAATAGTTTTGAAACTAATAAATATAATCCAGACTTTTGCCCAACCCTGTATAATCAATGCTAGAAGTCTACTGGTCTCAACAACTCGCCGACCGGGGGGCCATCACTCTTTAACGAATTCAAATACTCGTGTGCTTACTCGTGTAGGCGTTGTATTCGAAGATGAGTAACTCGAGTAGGACTAGTATTCGACTCTTCACATCACTAATTAGAATTACAAAATATAATTAAACTCCATTGAATTTGTTCCTCTTCCTTCCGAGTATCAATCAATCAATCAAACTTTATTGCCATATTATAATACAATTAGTACATGGGCAGGCGTCAATTATTCTAGTGAACAATACTGTACATAGAATATATATATATATATATATATATATATATATATATATATATATATATATATATATATATATATATATATATATGTTCCTAGAATTATAATTACAACATTAACTATTAATTAATTTGCAGAAACTCATTTATATTATAATATGCTTCACTCAAAAGTAAGCCTTTAAGTCTGGTTTTAAAAGGTTTTGCATCCATTTTAATTTTTAGTGGGGCTGGTAGAGAATTAAATAATTTGGGGACACTTAAGTATGGAAACATTG
>JAQJVL010008733.1:0-18603 GCA_035578905.1 Stictocephala bisonia
CAACCCAAAATTTAATTCTGAAAATTCTTCATATAGTTAGAAACCTAAATTAAAAGCACTAATGATTGAGGTATGAACAATATTTTCAAATATAAAAATAATTATTCAGCTTCACTATTTACTATTGTTGATTCGTCCAGTTCATAAGGATAGGCCTGTGCGTGAACTTTACTGAACGGGTGAAGTACCGACCGTTAGCTCAGTTCAGTTGGCGCTTCGAATTTGGGACTTGCACTCTGTGGTTCGAAGCCTTTAGCCACTGAGCCTAAACGCTACTAATTATAAAAAAAATTAATGCATGTTTGAATTATAAACTTTATTTAAATGTTTACAGTTAAAAAAAAAAACAAAAACAAACGAGGTTCAATCAATGTAAATATAAACTTATTTGGGCTTGGTGACCTCAACCAAACAGAATACAAACCCTCCCTGACAATATAATGATAGTAATAGTTTTTAAACTTTGAATATATGCTTATAAAAGAAGAACATTACAATGAATTTAGATCATATATTTTATATCATTGAAGTTATAAATGATAAAAAGTTGATGTGAAAAAATTGATTTTGTTTGCCATATATTATGAAATAAGTCATATTGTCAGTTTCACAGAAGTTCTATTCTAAGTTGGATGTTATAATAATCTCGAAAATCTCTGCAATTGTCAAGCGCAGCCTAAACTTACTTTTCATAATTAAAAAAAAAGTAAGTTAAGTTTTCCTACCATTTAGTTACTTTTTTGGTTAGATTGAAACCCTATCAGCTGGAAGTATTGTCAGGATAGTACATGGAAGTATTGACAACACTATCGAAAATGTGTTTTTAACTAAATTAACATTTCAAAGTTAACCTTTAAGTAATAACCTAAAGTTTCTTGGCTTTCTCCACTCTCGATACTAAAAAAATAATTGTTATGTACAAACCTATAAACTACAGTAAGTCATTTATTTGATCATATGTAGGTTGGGTGGTGGTTGGTAGTTTTAGTAGTGGAGTCTGTTATGAATGAATATATGGTGGTATCAAACATATGATTCTTTAGATTGAAAACTAAAAAGAAGTTGTATTATCTTGTAAAGCCAAACTAGTTTTAAGAAACAGAGTTAAAGAAAATATAAAAGCTATATGCCTGTAATCTCTATATTTAATTTCCAAATTGTGTTGCCAAACCTGTAGGGAAACAGCGTTTTTATGTTTCTGGAGAGTATATTACAACATATCGTGAACAGGTTTGTTGAACATTATACTGGAGATGTCTTGTGATAACCTGCCTCCTACGTCTACAAGTACTTCATAAACCGCAAACTGCTTTTTCACAAAAGTGGCTTCTCTGAAGAGTTTTCAATACCTTGACAAGCTAAAGGTAATACTTTTAGATAAAAAACCTACGATTATGTTGATAGATTACATATTTTTCATAAAAATGCTAGTAACATTTTTAATTTACACCTAAAAATATACATAGGTTATTAAAAACTACGAGAGTGTCTACTTTAATATTTGTTAAATAAATTATAGTACAAGACTGAACTGGAAGGATTGATGGAAACTTTGAAGGCAGTTTCTGATCAGATTACAACTTGGGAATTGAAGTTACGGATACTTATAATTAGTTTCCAAACGTTGAAAAAATACCTTTAATTAAACTTTACATTTAATTATTTTCCAAACGTGGTTCAGTTACATAATGATACATATATAAAAATGTATGCAATAATTATCGTTTATATGTTTCATGTACGGTATTTAATATTATAACACGTTCGTATCTTGTTTGTTCTCTTTACATCACAAAATAAATAATTCCAATGTCTCGAAACAAATCCAGTTTTCGTATGTCCCTAGAACAAACTATTCATCCAATTAGTATTTATAAAATTAACGATAAAGTTGGGCGTATAAAAATTAAAACCCCTTTTAGAACGTTTTACTTGTTGAGATAAATATGAATAAGAGACAAAAATATGTATACCTAAATTCAAATTAAAAGGTGAGTGGACAGCGCATCCTGTCTCCTTCATCGCTCAGTCAGTCATATGATGATGTCCAGTCTATGTTAGCGTACTCAGTTATCTTTAGATGTGTTCACATAATTCAATATTACATCTGCTTAGAATTATAGATACTGTTAAAAATGTTGGCAATAAACATTTTTTTAGCAAATATTTTCCAAGTAAACTTATTTAGGATAAAGTAAATAGAACAAATAAACGTACGTCAGTGACATGATTTATCAATCAAATAACAAACTGGCATAAAAATAAGGGTGATAGAGAGGCATTTTACAATTTATTTGTCTGTAAGATTATTATATGCCTCCCTTATAGGGGTGGGGGGTCGGTACCAATACACATGTATGGGTGGTCGGGTGGTCAGTACTACTGTATGTGAAAGGTGGGCAGGTGTTTCGATACCACTGTTCGAGTAGGGCTATTCGGATGGTATAGAATATGGTATATTTAACACTCACCCATACACCAGCAATGTTGAACTGCGCACATGAACGGGTAAAGTGGTATTGACACTCCTACAATGGTATTTTTATGGTGGATAAATTAATTTATTTAATTTTTTTTAATATTTAGAAAAAGAAAAATATTAAAAACTGCCATCAATATGTGTACCTAACCAAAATATAAACTATATCCATTCTACATTGTACGAGAAATAAAAACGGATGATATACTTGAAACTATATTTCAAAATCATTAAAATAATATAAATTGTCTACAGTATTATGTAAAAATAAGTTTTAGAGAAAAACAAAACATAATGTTGTGGGCAGGTGTTTCGACACCACTGTTCGAGTAGGGCTATTCGGATGCTATAGAATATGGTATATTTAACACTCACCTATACACCAGCAATGTTGAACTGCGCACCCGAACGGGTAAAGTGGTATTGACACTCCTATAATGGTATTTTTATTGTGGATAAATTAATTTATTTATTTTTTTAAAGAAAATATTTAGAAAAAGAAAAATATTAAAAACTGCCATCAATATGTGTACCTAATCAAAATATAAACTATATCCATTCTACATTGTACGAGAAATAAAAACGGATGATATACTTGAAACTATATTTCAAAATCATTAAAATAATATAAATTGTCTACAGTATTATGTAAAAATAAGTTTTAGAGAAAAACAAAACATAATGTTGTACAGCTATCATAATGTTTAGTGATAGTGAACTATGAACTCGAGCCTAATAATATTACAGCCTCGGCAGGCAAAGAATATGTTGAGTGAAAGGAACCTAAATACAACATTTAAGAGGTGCTGTCAGGAATTGATTTTTAAGGCCGTAAGACAAAGTAACGGAATGTAATTTTTTAAATTCACTGTTAAGCCTCTGGATGACAAAATTGACATAAAAAAAGCATATTTTGTCACAAATTGGACACCTTTAATGCACGTGTTAAAATTAAAATACACACAGGAGAAAACACACAGTCTTGTTTTATATTTTACAAACACGTGTGTATTCATACCCACCCCCCCATACATGTTCAGTGGTATTCGCCCATCCAGCCGCCAATACACGTTCAGAAACTGCTGTACGTGTTTACGTAGTAATAAAGAGATAGATAACATGTAAAGAATTAATGACGATTGGCTATGACTAAAAATAATTAATTAAACACTCTTTAATAACAGTTACACTCTTTAAAACGTATAAATTTAAATTTATTGAAAGGTCATTATAATTTGAACTGTATTGACCCACCAACCCACCCACGTAAAAATTCCACTGGAGGTTGCACACCGAAAACACCGTTTCCTCTTCTCAACGACCGACACACCAGCCGCCATTCTGTATGATGACACCGTTATGAGCAGTTGTTTTATTTTTGTTGTTAAGATGAGCAGTCCTGAAGATGAGGATTTGTTTTTATTATGCCCAGTGGGAGTCGGAAGAGGAGGAGAAGAGGGAGAGGCAGACGTGTGTTCATCCAATAAACGAAAAGATGGACACATACGGTGAGTGTCACCATCTTTTTCTGGATTTATTAAAGAACAAACGTAAATTTTTCCAATATTTTTTAATGTCCCAAGAAAAGTTTTATGATCTTCTGGACATAATAAGACCGTTGATAGAGAAGCAAAGTACAAACTACAGAAGACCAATTCTCCTGATGAACGACTTGCCGTTTGTTTAGGATAAATTTTATTATATATTTTATTTCTATGGCCGTACACATACCTTCTCATATGTTCTAGGAGAAGGTTTGAGTATGGCCGCTAGACTTTCCAAACCATACTCTATTAAGATTTAGTCGATTTATACATTCCATTTCTTAATACAGTTCCGGACAGTGTAAACACAGCTTCCGAGGGTGAACGAAGGATAGCGAAGGCACCCGAAGTATGGCCGTGCTCAGATGAAGTTTCCACACTGCAGCGTAACCAAACCGCGCCTCCTCAGTGAAACAATTCCACTCCGTAATTCTCGAGAGTTTCAGCAGCGGAACAACTCTTCGGTGGCTACGGATGCGTGGCGCGCTTCCAGTGTGCGCGCTCTCGTTTACTTACATGTAAAGTATACAACCGGAATATTTTCTGTTGGGGAGGCGAGGCGCGGCACGGTTCTGTGCACTCCCTGTGTGCGACGAGTTTCACACTACCCACCATAAGCGCCGTTTACTTTGGGTTTATATTAATTTATAAGGCAAACATAATAACCTATTTCATACTTTGTTTTTTTCCACACATCTTTAGTTATTTCGTATGTTACAAGAGTTCTAATAATTGTTGATTTGTACAACACTGTTAAATTACTATTTGTGCTACATTTAAGTACAGTCACGACATTGGTTGTTACAAACACTGATAATAAGTAACAAAATGTCAAGTGTGTCTGAAATACATTTATCAAAGTTGCATTCAGATTATAAACCACGTTACGTGGAAGTCATTTATCTTTATTTAAACCCGCCGAGTAAAACTTATATGGCTTAAAGTCTAATTGATTTACTATAAGACATAAACCACATCAGGTACTCATACATCCAGTAGCATTTATATATTTTATAGTATAGGTGTGCAACAGTTCAACATTGATTATATATTTTTTGAATTATTTGTGTTTTATTTCTGATGATTATTTTATATCCCGATAAAAAGATTATTGAGTATGGTATTTTAATTATAAAGTAAACGTAGACCAACGAAATAACGAAAGAATATTTTAAGAATGATTTCATGTCATAATTTCATACTTCCTTTTGTATAAAAATGTATTTCAAATTTATTTAATTAGGAACAAAAATTTAGTTTTTTAGTGCTACTATTTTTAAATACCCAAAGATTACCTTGCCCATGTTATAAAAAAGCAAATAACCACATTTTACATTTGATAACCTTATATTGTTTTGTGGCGTTTTGAAACCAATAAAACTCTAGCCTTGTAGGTGTTTAAACTTATTTTTCCATAATTAGACATTGTAAATGTACTAGAAAATAACACATTTGTACATAATTAAGTTTAGTTTTTTAAATCATATTTATGAGGCCAAAAACTAATAATAAGGACCTTGATGTCATTAAGAAATGTATGGTCCTAATAACATCAACAAAATAAAGAGACCGGTTGGTTATTTTATTTGAAATACTAGGCTTTATAAATACATACAAGTAAATATAATGTTTAAATAGAAGTATTTTTACCCAACTCACAATATCACCCATTACATGTACTGTCAGTATTGTATAGAACATTAAAAAAGCACACAAAGAATGAAATATGTGTTATTTTCTAAATTGTTAAAACCGTTTCAGACAGTTAAGTTGACAGGGAATGGCCAATTCTTTTGTGGAGTTGTTTTGAGATAAATATGTTTACTGCATTCTGGCCTCTTAAGTGCTTTGTGGCATTCAAGATAGTATACTCGTATCTATCTATCTTACTAAAAATACTTTTGAACTGAAAAATGTAAAAAAAAGTTAAACGCCCAATGTTGTAGATAAATTATTATAATATCAATAAGTTGAATATATATAAAAAACTGTATTATTTTATGTCCTTTATTTTGAAAGTAAAAGTCAAAGATAAAAATATTTCACTACAATAGTATGTAGAATAACAGTAAATATAAAGTTAATTTGGTAATTTAAATATAATAATGCTAACATGTAATCTGATGACACGTTATATTAGATTAAATAACATTTTAATGCTTGTTTTGTTTTCTTGTACCACCATGAGTAACTTTATTTTAACAGTCAATAGAAAACAATGTAATGACGTATTTATACCTAACATGTAATAAGTATTTCAAGTGATAAGGGAAGTTTAATGTGGAAACACGTGCTTTTACATTAATGAAATAACACTCATTTGAAATGTACGTAGAATATCAAAATATATAAATTATTTTGGTGTTTATGAAAAAAGTTGTAGTTATATTATAATAGATTTTCCTACATTTCTTTCAGGAGAAAATTACTTCTTCCTGGTGGCTATTTCTCTTAATTTCACTCTACTACCAAAACTTTGTTCTTTTAACTCAGAAGAAACTCTTGGTATTTCGTGATAGCATTTTTTCTCCAAGCACACCTACAATCAGTTTACCTGAAAGATGCATTTGTTTTATAATGCCTCGCCTTAGGCTCACTTAGTAGGAATATTTTAACCTAAAAAAATGTAGTTTGTTCTATAATAATAACTGTTACGAATTGAAATTGAATTAATGTTCATCAAATTATTCATTTGAGTTTCCTTCCAGAGGTACTCAAGAAAAAAATCAATTGAGTACAGTAGAATATTTCTTTATTTGAAAAATAAAATTTACAAAAGGCAAAGTTAGGGTCCCACGCCCCTTTCTTACACTTATAATTCTATCTAAAATAAACAATACTAACACAAAGTTAAAATTGTATAAAATATTTTACTTTAAAAACTTAATATCTACTTGAACACACTTACAGAATCTTATCCCCTGGTCTCCTCTCCAGCAGCTTGTGGCTCAGGACGAACCAGCATAGCCATTCTCTCCATAGAATAATTTTAACGACGTCAAAAACCGTATCCGCTGTAAATGAAAATTATATTTAAAGGAAGGCGAAACTGTTGTAAAATATGTTACGATTAATTAGTAATTGTTGTAATTTATATTTCAAGGTTTATATTTTATATATGTACATGTTAAATTAATTAGTAATTGTTGTAATTTATATTTCAAGGTTTATATTTTATATATGTACATGTTAAATTAATCATATATAATTAATTTCACTACCTGTTCAGAGTTATATGCAAAAAGGTCCAACCATTGGACCCCCACCCTCAATAAGGTTAGATAAGATATTTGCAATGTAGATGGGTGTCTTACGTACCTTGCCACCCCGCATACCGCAAGCAGCAACATACATCTGGCTAGTTATAACATTCTAATATCGTAATCCGAACTAAATGTGAGCCTATATAACGTACCATATATCAGTGGAGGATTGATCGGGAACATTTGAAAACAGAAAAAAAAACGTATTAAGTCAGGAAAATCAATTGATACTATTTGAAAATCAAATCAACGTTGTTTTGGGTGACAGAGATATAAATCCGTAATCAACATTACCCTTTATTAAAAACAAATATTTTTGAGTCAGTAAAGTTTTGTTTTATAAATTTTTAAGGTAAGTTAATGATAATATAATAACTTATTAAGTATTAGAGTACAATGTTCAAAATATCTATTAACATTAGAAAGTAAATTAATGTTGCAAGAATGTACTTGCAGGATATGGAGAAATGAAAAGTATACAATTCTAACAAATAAATTAATAGCTTGTCGATTGTTACTATAACATTACTCTTCAAGATTTCCTATACAATTTTTTATAACAAAAATTACGATCTAATCATATCTAATATTTATTTTGCAATGACATTACAAATATGTATAGCAATCGTCATACCTATCTAAAAACCTAAAAAATCCATGCCACATCAAATCCTCTGTGAAACATACATAATTTATGGTTACACTCATACCATAATCACTTTATCACTCATAATAAATCCCCACTTTCGACACCGGTTGTCAGTTTGTGACATTTGAATTTTAATGCTACACTTTTTCGGTATTATAGTTGGCTTGATCACCAAACTTATGAATTTTAATCTGCTGTTGAGCGCACTTGCAGTAGCCAAATACCAGCACTAAATTTAGATGCCACTATTTTGCCTCTTAGCCCTGCTGGCGCTGCATAAATTCTTAACCTCGCCCAACTTGGTTACCTGTAAAGCCTGACCACGGCCTTTGGCGCTCTACATCCTCCACCTCCGTTATCAGTTCACGACCTTTGAACTTAACCAGACTGACAAGCTAGCTGTGATTTATGCTTGTTCTGGACGACCTGACTTGGATTAGCCTGTCGTGACTGAGCCTTCTGGAAGACAAGTTGTGCTGTGCCATTTCTGCTACACTCCTACTTCGTTGAATCTTCTAGCCTACTTTTACTGTAAAGTGGCAGAGGTGAGAAATTACCATGAATTGTCATAATTATATTCTTTTGACAACTTCTCTAGGATGTTAAAACTTTCGGCAAAGTAGTTGTAAGAAAATAAATTTTAGGCAAATTATGATTGCACAATTTCAACCTGCCTTTGGTTTGCCAGATGATTTATGACATGATTAAACTTAAATGAATTTAATATATTTTTATTTATTTCGTAAGCTTAAGCGGCTGGAGTCATTATTAACAACTAGTTCTTCCGGTGTGTTGACACCGGAAGAACTAGTTGTTATTAATATATTTTTCTTTAACAAATAATACTAATCTCCTATCATTTCTTGTTTTTGTAAATTTGTGTCAATAATTGTAAAGTAAATAGTAAATCTTTCAAATATTTAATTTTTTGAATTCGGTTTTCTAAGTAAAAAACAATAAAATTGGCTAGTCTTGTTATTAAAATGAGGTGATTTAAAAGATTTTTTCATAGTACGTTGCTAGAGGCTTTTGAAAAATGCTAGACTATTCATCATATACAAGGTGGAAAGAAAATATGGAAACCCTTTCACAACTGTTGTATGACTTCACTTGTAAAAGTTAAATCTTGTACATCATCATTGTTACAATGAACACACTTTTTAACACCATTATCGATATTTCATCTTTTCAGGGGGACGGCCCACTAGATGTTGAACCAAAATCTTCAACGTAAGCTTAGGTCGAGTTTGAGATCAAATGAAAGGCCTATTTAAGGGAAATTAACTGCCGCAAACCGAACTTCGAAAGGTTTATGTTTGCGGTCATTTGAATTTTAAAGTATCCAATTTGAACAATATTCCACTATTTAACGGTTCCAAGTAAACTATTCTGATCAATAACTCTGATAACAAAAATCAAATAAACAAATTATTTATTGAAAAAATAACGTTGTTGTGAAAGCATTTAACATTTTTTTCCCACCCTGTAGTTATGTATAGTCCAATAACCAAGCAGACTAAATAATTTATATTGCTTATCTGATTTGTTTTCCCAACTCGTCTTTAAATTATAGATACTATACAACAGTAGTGAAATAATGAGGATAATGCCGCCAGAATTTAGGATTTCTGCGTCAAATCGATAACCAGCCCTTCCCCTTCCCCCCTCCCTCTCACTGACTATCCAGCCCTTCCCCCTTCCCCCTCCCCCCTCTCACTGGAGCTATCAACCTAACCTAACCTAACCTAACCTAACCTAACCTAACCTAACCTAACCTAACGTAACCTAAACCCTGTATACTTAGTTGTATTTCTATTAACCCATATTTTTAAAAACCGTATTGATAATTACATTACTGCATTTAAATACAGATTTCATATATCATTAGACTTAATGCTATATTCACGTGGTACCTAAGCTACGGTACGTTAGTGACTATGTAATGTATAGAGAACAAAGCCTTGCTTGGTCGTAGCATACATGGTCTTATAAAACTTCTTTCAGAATAACTTGTATATACTTTATTACATATTTAGTTATGTTTAATAGCTTAGGACATCCTATCAGGTTGATTCAAATCATTATTAGTAATAAATGAGAATTATATGTTGACTTGTGTAAGGTTTCCTTAGCGTATCTAGGACAAACTAGATGATGTGGAACCCGAACCACTTGTTACTGTCAAACTAGGGCACTCTAGTGATGTCCTGCGATTAGCACTACTAGTGGTCAGTCTATATAACGTACTATCTTACCTTACATATAACCATTAACTACCAGACCTTTAGCTTACCAAACATATCATATTTAATCTTTAAGGTTCAACAATACTGAACCTACTTCACATAGCTTAATGATAAATAAAAGCAGCACTCAACTGCTCCTTACGCTGAATAAGTAAAAAACCAGTCTGGTGACATTGTAGAGGCTGAACCCGTGCGAACTCGATCGGTGAGTAGATTGTCAACCTACCGACATAATATTACGCAAGATGATGATTACTTGCTTCAGCTCAGGAGAGCGACCTTGAAACATGTAAGTTCTCACTTCCCCGTTGTTCTGTAGACACATGTTCTGAACCCATTTAGCATAAGTCTGCTGTTTTAGATTGTTCTACATGAAGTTTGTCTCGGGTGTTACGTGTAATATAGCAAAATACATAAACACTTAGCTTTACACAAGAAATCCATCAGTTTGATAGGAATTATTGTACTATATATCCTTGTGTAGGCTTTCTTGATTCTCCTTATATAACTCTAATTACAAGATTTTTTTAAAGCTCTTTCCATGCTCATATCCAACAAAAGTGTAGCTAAACTAACAACGTACGTACTAGACTACTTGTTATATCTGTAATTACAAGACCACACAACGAAAACAATTGTATACATAGACATTGACCGGTAGAATGTTAGTTAAAAAGCCCCTGAAGGAACGTCAACCTCCTCTACCATCTCAGGGGTCACTACTTTTGAGGCTCACTCATATTAACGTTTATATTTATCTAAGTTTTGGAAATGTTGAGTGATGTACCTCGGGTCGAGGCTCCCAACAGGCCTAGGTCAAATAAACCTGCTGGTACGGAGACCCCATCTAGCAATAATAAACGTGCCTCTCACTCTATGTTTGAAATTAAGTTAGCAATAAGCAAGACAGGTTAGGTGACGCAAGAGTTTAGTTCAAGTTGAGGAAAGTGATTGGAAGGTTACAAAATACCACAGTTGATGCAATTGAAGAAATCAATCTTATCTATCATTTCAACCATTCATGGGTTACGGATCGTCAGGTCACTCCAGAGCCCACACATTCAGATACACGTACCGTACGAGGGCCCGGACTGCGACTCAAGGTCTTACGGGGATTAGCCCAGCCCCAAGCTGCAGGACTGCCTCAGGTCTTACACGTTTTAAAGCTGCCTTAGAGAACAGTCGGGCTTTTTTTTTATTAAATGTGGGCCGCCCTCACCTTGATGGTACAGTGATTGCACTCTGTACAAACACACACTGGGTTACGGACCGTCAGACCACTCCAGAGCCCACACACATCATGGAACTACAGATTACGAGACCGTAGTATCACATATATAAACGACAGGCTCATGTTGAATTTCTTCAAGAACACACAACAATGTTATTAATTAGGAAACAGGTACTTACATCCCATCCAATTACGTCACACCAAACAGTCTGTGGATAAAATTGTAACATTCAGAGCTAGACACACGTTTGATATTACTAGGAAAACCTACATTTATTGTTTATAACAAATACTTTTTGAAAACGGACTATTTTCAAGCTAAAGATTTACTATTTAAAACAAACTTTTTTTTATTTTTATTTTTTTTTTATTTTTTTATTTATTTTTTTACTATATGGTGCCATTGATAGTACATGTGTTGTAGTATGCAACTATTTGAAACAGTAACAGTTAAAACCTTATTAGGAGTCGTTAAATTTTAAAACTTAAGTCTATAAATGCTTCTTTCTACAATTGGAAGTTATTATAGTCTTTAATAATCCGCGCTCCTTTAAGTTCTTCTAATATTGTAATAATCTCACTGTCATGGTCAGTGTTTCCCGCCTTTTTTGAGGCAATCAACAAACGCAACCTGTCTACTAATTGATTAGGATCGTCCCAGCTCGAGTAATTAACCTTTGAAAATTTTAAATTATCCCTGTATACTTGTCTCCTTACTTCATCCATTTCATTTCCATCGTCTGAACTACTATCAAAGTAATCTTGCTCATTTGAACTATACGTCTCCCCACCCTTATCTGCATCATGTGAATTGTTTTCAATCTCATCCACGTGATACCCACCTAATTTTACAGGTAACCTATCTGGAGTTTTTGAACGTTTCCTAGGACGAGAAGTACTGTCTACTGGATTATTTACATACATTGTACTACTTCCCTCACTTATTGGTGTTAAAACGTTAATTAAAGGTTTAATAATGTTTTTATACTTAAGACCCCTGCTTCCTTTCACCATTCCATTATTAGGATTTATATAGGATTTTGTTTGCAGCAACATTTCCCTGTACGAATCCAAATCTCCATCTCTATAGTCTTTAATTGATGTTTTTATGGGTTTCCTAATAAACACTAATTCGAATAGATCAGATGACCCAGGATATACCTTACCGTCAATCAAGATGTTATTTCCTTCAAATTTAACTGACTGTGTACCCATTTTAAATTGTTCGCTTCCTTTATCGAAAGTGATCCCATAAGTATGGTCAGCTGCACCATTCAAGTTTTTTATACTAAACTGTAACCATGACATTAGATCCCTCCCAACTTCACTATGTGCATCGTTACCTTAAATTGAGGACATTTTTAAGGATTGAACTTTCTCAGCTACAGTGGAAGCCAAAGCTGATACGAGATCTTGTTCATTCGAATTCATGTTTAAAAATGATAAAGAATTTAGAAAACAACTCTATTTATAGTCTGGGTTGGGCTAACTCGGGTTATAGCAACACAGGTGAACCGGGGTTAGCCTTACGTGGGTTAATAAAACCCGGGTTAACACAACGTGGGTTAATAAAACCCGGGTTAACACAACGTGGGTTAATAAAACCTGGGTTAACACAACGTGGGTTAATAAAACCCGGGTTAACACAACGTGGGTTAATAAAACCCAGGTTAACACAACGTGGGTTAATAAAACCTGGGTTAACACAACGTGGGCTAATAAAACCCAGGTTAACACAACGTGGATCAATCATATAACGTCACAATACCTTCAATGATACTGCATACGCAGTGTTATTTTCTTCCATTTAAGATTGTAGATACGTCTTTTAAAGTTTAACATTCTTTATACGTAAATGTCTCATCTATTTTTCTCCTCTTTATAATTGGTTGTTCATCTTTAGCCTCTTCTCGTTCACGTTTAATTCTATAGTGTCCATAAGCCAGTGCTTTTACTCCATCGTTTAATATGTACTGCTTATCATCGTAAGGTGAAAGTGACAATTTTGAAATATTCTGAGTATACAGTTGGTGACGGTCACTTCTAATGTTTAAAGCAGATGTTGTTTTTAAGACGTGATGAAAAAGACATTGTTTATATTGCTCATGTTTTAATTCTTTCTTTATCACCACTCTAGGCACACCTTTAGCGACTCGTCTTGACATCATTTCCTCCATCTTCTCGTCTGAGGCTTCTTTGAAGTCCTCCTCCTTTGATTTAAGAACAGAGTAACATTTAGCTCTAAGGCCAACGATCTCTACTGGTGGTTTTCCATTCATTTCATCCTTAAATTTTCCTAGTTTCTTTTTGTTGTTCAAACTGTAACATGGATGTTCCTCAGGATAATCTGATGTATCAAATAGGTCAATATTATTTCTCATATCTTCGTAGATGTTTGCTGTTGTAATATGATAAAACAGACTGTCAGTATCTGTCATGCATAATTTTACGTTTGCACCATATTTCTTAACTGCCCAGTTGTAGTGAAAGTTGTACATTGTGAGTTTACTGATGTCCAGTACAGTTAGGCCTACGTAAATTGGCTTGTTTAGCAATATACTTTGTTTCTTTAAGGTCAATCCGACAAGGTCTTCATTGTAAGCAAAAAAATTTGTTAATCTGGGACTTGCAGTCCACTTTAGCAATTGCTTTTCATTATTTACTAGTTTAAAATCCATCCGAGATCTTACATTTTCCAAACTCTTCCCATATGTCGCATTATTCATTAGTTTGAAAAAATCCCTTTCAAAATTATTTTTGGCGCATTTTCTTTTTTCCGTATTAAAGTTGATGAACGGTGCAAGCCATGTACTCTGTTTAAATGCAAGAATCCTATGTACTTTTTTTAGTTGAAGACCTAAGTCAAGGTACAGCTTGAGGTTTCTGTAATGTAAAATGTATTTCTCCTTATCTTCCAATGTGGTTAAAAGTTTATGTACTCTAGCTGGCTTATGGTTAAGTTCAGCCAGTAACAATGTAGAATACTGTGACAGCATATTTTCTGTCACTACTTTTCGTTCTGGAGCTAATGGAAAGTCAGAATGTAAGTCGTGTAAATGGTCTGGGTAGTGTAAGTCGACTTCTAAAATGTAACCTATGTCAGAGTCGTCGGGTACGTTTGTAATGTCAATTTCCTGTGGGTCGATCCACTTGAATTCAGAATGTGGGAGGGGCTCACTTAAGGATTTTCCATAAAGATTGTTAGAATCAAGATAAAGTAGGTAACTAGTCGGTGTTGTGGGATCGAAATCAGGTAGGTAAGGGTTGTTTGCTTTGGCGAATCTATGTGGAATCATTGCAACACCACCTCTAACACCATTCTCAATAAATAGATGCTGATTTATATCTGTTACCAATTCAAGGCTTACATTCGTCATCTTTAACATGGAGTTCCATGCAAGACCAGGAGCAGAATACACATTACAGGGATCAATTTCATAATATTGGAGGCTCATGTTTCGGAAATCTTCAAAAATATCAGCCAATAAGAGAACATCTGTCATAAGATAGAGATCATGGTACTGTTTCATAGTTGTCATATTGAAGGTTGACCATATGGTCTGTGCATGTGCATAGTCTTCATCACTAATTGATGTTTGGGTCAGGTCATTGTAAAATTCTTCTTTCGAAGGAAGTTGTGTCTCTGAAAGTTTGGATGTCTCAGTCAACCAATTGTATGGAAATACACCTTTGCGGATCAGAAGATGTTGATTAGATTCAATGCATTGATGGAGAATTGGAAATTTAGTTGAACCTTCTGGAGCAAGGTTACTAACAAGAGTGTCAAGTGAAGCATTCAGAAATTGAAGGGAGTCAAGAAAACGAAGAGACTCTAGTGTTACGGATATATAACGCTCACTAGTAGTTGCGATGCAAGATATCTTTTCCTTTTTAAATTTACCAAAGCCTTGGATTAAGTGATGGCAATCGTAACCTCTCAGGTTGTGAAAAAATACAGGGATATGCTGAGGGACTTTGAATTGCAAATTGCAATCATTGTGAGCAGCTCCAATATATTTTCCATTAATGTGGTTGTGGTTTCTAACCTTATCTTCCCCAAGTGGTTTCTTACATAAATGACAGTCAGTAGCATTTTCAAAGTTTTCATTGTCCTCATGTGTCATTACCATCGGTACGTTATTTTTCAGTATTGGTACCAAAATGTTGGCTTCTTCGATCAGTTTGTTGAGGAACGTATCAATGACGTTAGGACCTGTATACACTACTGGTGGTTTTATAGCTTTTCCATTATTGTCAATAATGACGTAGCAAAAGCCTGATGGAATGTGCTTTGATACGTTTGTGGTGTGGGATGTTCCTGGATCGTTCAAAGATGTGTCTATAGGCACAATGTAGGATTCAAAATCACAATAGATGGTGAATGGGACTTTATGACATAGCGTGTAGTTTTTAAAGTACATCAACTTGTCATTCTCATTGGGCAGTTTGGTCTTTTGAACACCATGAGGAGTACATAAGGGTTAATGCTCAGTTAACAGTTCATTTGATGAAAAGCGGTGGAGGCAATAATTACAGTAATAAGATGCATTTTTATGTTTTGTCAGATGTGAGAGAAGGTGGGACATGTTGGTAATCAAACAATAATGTTGCTTACCTTCTGTATTTGATAGAAGTAAAAGATTAACATGTGTCTTCCTATTTTTCTCTTTTGTTATTCTAGTTGGATATAGCTCACCATTTTCATAAGCAAAGATGTTGATGGAAATTGTTTGGTTGAGCTTCTCAAACTTATCGATTTGTGTTAGATCAAAGACTGGATAATTTATACCTGTCATATTAATTTCATGCTCAAATTGTTTGAAATAATTTACTCTGTTGTGTTGATGTATATCTGGATGAATTTGTGCCAAGACTGACCACATAAAACATTTTTGATCATTATTCTTAATATTTACAACTCCTTTGCTAGGATGAGCAAGACTTTTAGGTGTTGGTATGTATGTTGATCTACAGATTTCCCCAGGAGTACAGTTTGGTATGTGTTTTTGTAACAATTCTTCAGTTGGAAATGACTGAATACAATAGCTGCAAAAATGTACCTTCTTGTGATATTTGGTTGGACGTGGTAAAATCTTGGAAAGGTCAGATATCAAACAGTAGTGTGTGTTCTCTTCTTCATTCAATATCAACAAGTTAATGTGATTACGATTTTTCAGTGTAGTCCCTCTTATCATATGTATTTCCTCATCTTCGTACCCAAAAACATTTATAGACAGAGATGGATTATTTTCTTCAAAAAGATCTAAATCTGTAATCTTAACTGGGTATTCAATGCCTGACATGTTGATTTCCTGCTCAAAATGTTTGTAGTACTGCACTCTGTAATTTTTATTCCCGTCATGTCCGTGTAGTGCGCACAAAACAGACCAGAGAAAACATTTATTGTCTGTGTTTTTAATATTAATTATTCCTTTAGTAACTGCCAAACTTTTTGGGGTGGGTATGTAAGAAGCTGCTACAAGGGGTTTGTATTTTACCATGCATAAGTCTATCTGTTCAACATTGTTTAGTTGCCAACCACTTTCGTCTCTGATATACTTTGTCATACTCTCCAGTATCTTATCAAGGGCTTCCATAAATTGCTTATCTAGATCATCAGATGACAACAAAGCCCTAGTTTTACCGTGGAAGGTAGGTGATGAGTAAATTTCAGAATTGTTTATAGTTTTAAAAAAGGTTACACGAACTGCAATGTACCATTTAAGGCTTCTCATTTTACACAATTGGGACCTAATTTCATCGAGAATATTATTTTTCTTCTCAGTTAGAGCACTCAAAACATCATTGTAATCGGTGGAATACTTTTTGCATACTTTTTTGTATGATACATGTAAAAGATTACCATTCAGAGCACTAGTGGTAGTCATCTTAATAGACCTTATGTAATGCTGACACAAAGACAGTCAAAATACAAATGATATTTTTAAAAGGGTGTCCTATATATATACTCTCTTAAAGTACGTTTAAAAGAAAAGTAGCTTTGGAAAGTTACTACGTTAATTAAGTAAACACTTAACAATCACAAGTTAATTTTTAACTAACGTCACTTTGACAGTCAAACAAAGACTAAGATTTTTTTTCTAAGTAATGTATATAAGTAATCTTGTGAAAAACCGTAAAGAGAACGGTACCTTGATGAAAGGTAGAACGTTAACCAAGTAAATTCTCTACTACTAATGGAAAATTCCCGATATCCTATCACTTTGACAGTCAAACAAAGACTAAGGTTTTTTTTCTAAGTACTGTATATAAGTAATCTTGTGAAAAACCGTAAAGAGAACGGTACCTTGATGAAAAGTAAAACGTTAACCAAGTAAATTCTCTACTACTAATAGAAAATTCCCAATATCGTATCACTTTGACAGTCAAACAAAGACTAAGATTTTTTTTCTAAGTAATGTATATAAGTAATCTTGTGAAAAACCGTAAAGAGAACGGTACCTTGATGAAAAGTCTTAATTTGTAACAATATTCTATCACCTAATCGCTATGTTAATAGATTAGATAACAATAACAAGTTGACACAAACCTCTAAAAGCAAAAATAAACTATAATAATATAATAATAATAAATTCTTTATTTTTCTCTCAATTAGAGGAATTATTGTTACATTCAAATAACATTTAACTGATGTATTAAACTTATAACAAAATAGTATGTATAGTAATAAATAAACAAACAGTAATAAATAAACACAGTTGTACATATTTTTTTTTATACCTATCCAACAATAGTATGTATAGTAATAAATAGACAAACAGTAATAAATAAACACAGTTGTACATTTTTTTTTATACCTATCCAACAATAGTATGTATAGTAAAAAACCAAACAAATAAATACACAGTTATACTTTTTTTTTTTTTTTATTTTATTTCTATCCAGGCTGACCAAAATATCTAAACTTTTACTGTTTATAATTTACATAAGAGAGAAAAATAATAAGGCCCCTAAGACTGATAAAGTCTGTTCAGGGGGTCCTTCATTCAAAAATAAAAATATATTTGGTATATAGAGCTCAAAAGCAGAATAGTTTACTTTGTGTACACTGAATTGGACTACTTAGAAATTATCTTTAAAAGTGTGCTTTTACCCATGTTTAAAACTAAATAAATTTTTATTAAACGTTTCTGCAAATTAAACTATTTCTAACATAGATATATAAAAAAC
>JAQJVL010008734.1:0-18607 GCA_035578905.1 Stictocephala bisonia
AAATGTCGGACGGGAATTTTGAATTGTGTGCAGAGGTTTACTTACTGCTTGATTATAGGCAAACCGTTGGTTTTAGAGCAAATCTGATAGCATATTCTAGATTTGTAATTAAATTTCCTATAAATTTTATTATTACACATTTTTTTGTATTTTGGATAATAATGACGCAAAAATCGTCAAATTCATATTTTCATAAAAAATTCTATTTTTGTTTGGTTTTTTATACTTTATTTCCTTATTAAGATACTGTAGGAACATACATACTATTTTCCTTAACTACTTTGTTATCCAAACTAGTTCAGTAATCATTCAGTTATAATATACAGTATCCACAAGAAGAACAAATCGTAAAATTAATTACAAGAAGAAGTTAAAATGCGAGAGTTGTTAGCAGTAGAAAAAGGTGAATTTGAAATTCCTTCGTTATTTACTAACGTTGATTTGAACAGAAATGTTGTAGAGTAACAAATAGTAGGCTACACGTCCGTTCGGATCGAGCGCTAGTGGAGGAAAGAAGGGACAGGAGGATAGGTATGAGTGTATATGGGGAGCAGGGGATCAATCAGCAATTCAAACCAGTTTTAATTCTTTGGTCAGAAAAAAGGCAAATTATAAATATCGCATTGGGCGTCATTATTAGTGTTGGGTAAATCATGAGTCTTACTAATGGATAGGTAGGGTTATGGAGCTTGGTAGATGTCTTGTACATGTGTGTTGGATAGGTGGAATGATAACTAAAGCCTTATGTAGATTATCTATTAGGTGGTAAGTCTTGTATGTTAAGTAACTAGTCTGACAAAAGTCTTTTTATGGGAGGGTGATTGGTCTATCAAGAGAAATGTGTGATAGGTAGGTAGGTGGTTAATCAAGTTGTATATTTGGTAGGTAGGTCTTCCATGAATGTTGGGTGTCAATCTAAGGTTTTCTGTGTGTCTATCTAAAGGTCTATCTGTGTGTTGAGTAGGTGGGTGGTAAGTCAAGAGTGTTGGATGTTACGTAGGTAGGTTGTTCATGTGTGTGTTGGTGGTCTATCAAAGGTTTTATGTAATTGTTAGGTGGATGATCTATCAGAGTTGTTGTATGTTGAGTAGGTGGGTGGTCAACCAAGAGTCTTATATGTAGAGTTTGTGTTTGGTCTTTTGTGTGTTGTTTTGAGCACAAACTAAGTTTATAAAGAGTCTATTAGATAATTTTAAAGGTTTTTTAATGTTTAGAACAAATATCATTGTTATGACACTGAATTTTAATGCTTTTAGGGAATTATAACATATTTTGTACACAAATAACTCTATTTATGGACATTTTAACTAAATTTTAAGGGCTTTGGAGAGTACTATGTTGGTAGTTCTTCCTTGATTTGAAAAATTTTTCAACACATTTTTTATGTAAAATGACTCTTTTTCTGAAATTTGTATGTATCTTTGATTTTTTTCTTACTTTTGGATGGAATTTACTCTTTTTATAGAAAGTTTTACCATATCTTACTAAGATCACTTCCTGATTCTGTACTATACCGTGATCTTTCTCGCAGGTTTTATTAATGTTTTTGATTTAACCAGTTTTTTTCACGGTGAGTATTTAATTCCTCACTACCCTCAAGTAAGCTGAAGGCAAAACTGAAGGGCATTGCCCAATTCCCATGGGACGCGCCCGATAGAGGACTGGTATCCCCCACGGGTATTTTAGTGTAATGAGCCCCAACCTCGCTCACTACGGTGGTAGCCAACCAACAAAATGCTACCTCTCAGTATTATTTAGTTATTGTTTTTTATAATTTTTTTTATTTTTTGTATTTTTTGGGTCCCTCTGTAAGTAAAGACATCACTTTACTTAGAGAAGCCTTTCAATGTGACGTACAGACTTACAAAGGGGTTTTTATATATACATTTGTTTTTATTATTTTTGATTCTGTTTTTTTACAGTAGGTTTTTGTGTGTTTTTATTCTTTTTTTGTAGGTTACTCTTCCTCACACACTAGACCCACGGATACTATCCAGCCATAGAGTGTAACATTCAATCATACACGTACCTTACGAGGGCCCGGACTGCGACTCGAGGTCTTACGGGGATTAGCCCAGCCCCAAGCTGCAGGACTGTCTCAGGTCTTACACGTTTTAAAGCTGCCTTAGAGAACAGTCGGGCGATTTTTTATTAAATTTGGGCCGCCCTCACCTCGATGGTACGGTATTCTATAGAAATTCACACAAGAGCTGGAGATAACCGTTAATAAATTGTAGTTATGTAAACTCACAAAAGTGTTCATATTATAACAGAATTTACTTTACAGATTGTTTTTTAAAGGTTGACGGTAAAAGAGTTTACTTAAAACTAACTTAACATTACTTACCTGGCGTAGGAGTTACCGTAATCAAGAAGAAGGTCCGCCCAGTACGAGGCTTTTACATTGCACTACGGTCGGGTTGAGTCCATCCAATGCCGTAAATTGGGTTTCTACGGACATGTTAGTAACCATGGGTTACAATCTCATTCCAGTGAGTTTTAGTTTTTTATTAATGGAATCATGATCGTGTTCTAAAGTTCGTTTTTTACTAATTAAATGGTGTCCGTATGCTAGTGTATCAGTTCCATTATCCAAGATGTATCTTTTATCGTCAAAAGGGGAAAGTGATAATTTTGAAATATTTTGTGTGTAAATTTTATGTTTTTCACTACGGATGTTTAGAGTGGATGTTGTTTTTAACGAATGATTTAAAAGACAATCTTTGTACATTTCGTGTTTTAATTGTTTTTTTATCGCGACTCGGGGGACGCCTTTGGCTACCTTCTTTTCCTCTAGATTAGAATTTAGAACAGAGTAGCATTTCGCTCTCAAGCCAATTATTTCCCTAGCCGGATTTGAGTTTAGTTCGACTTTAAATTTTCCTAACGCTTTTTTGTTCTCTACACTGTAGCATGGGTGGCTAGGTGGATAGTCGGACGTGTCAAAAAGGTGTAATTCGTTTTTCATATCTGTGTAAACGTCGGGAGTATATACGTTGTAGAATAGTGAGTCTGTGTCAGTCATACAAAGTTTTATGTTTTTCCCATACTTTGCAATTGCCCAGTTGTAGTGAAAGTTGTACATTATTGATTTTGAAATTTCCAATACTGTAAATCCAACATAAATGGGTCTGTTTAGGAAAATTGTTTGTTTTTTTAAAGCCAATCCTGCGATATCTTTATTGTATGTGAAAAATGTTTTAAGTCTGGGACTAGCTGTCCATTTAACCAATTGTTTTTCGTTATTTACTAGTTTAAAATCAATACGCGACCTAACATTTTCCAATGATTTCCCGTACGTAGCGTTGTTCATTAATTTAAAAAAATCTTTTTCAAAATTATTTTTGGCTTCTTTTCTTTTCTCTGTATTAAAATTGATAAATGAGGCTAACCAGGCAGACTGTTTAAAACTTAGAGCTCTGTGAATTTTGGTCAGTACAAGTCCAAGTTGTAAGTAAAGTTTTAGAGTCTTGTAGTGTACAACGTACTTGGTTTTGTCACACAGTGTGGTTAGTAATTTTTCAGTCTTTGGAGGTTTATAGTCGAGTTCATGAAGTAGGTCCTTACAGTATGTCGATAGCATGTCATATGTTACCATTTTTCTTTCTGGGGCCAGGGGAAAGTCGGAATGTAAGTCGTGTAAATGGTCTGGGTAGTGTAAGTCAACTTCTAAAATGTAACCGGTGTCGGAGTCGTCGGGTACTTTTGTAATGTCAATGTCCTGTGGGTCGATCCATTTGAAATCAGACTCTGGAAGTCTATCGGATAAACTGGCACCATATAAATTATTACAATCAAGATAAAGGAGGTAGTTGGTGGGTTTTGTGTTGTCAAAGTTGGGTAAGTAAGGGTTGTTGGCCTGGGCGTACCGGTTGGGTATCATGGAGACACCGCCCCGGATCCCAGACTCGACAAAGAGGTGCTGGTCAATGTCAGTGAGTAGTTCGAGTTTTACGTCTGTCATTTTCAGCATGGAATTCCATGCTAGTCCGGGGGCAGAGTAGACGTTACACGGGTCAATACCGTAGTAAGTCATACTGGTCGTCCTAAAATTTTCAAATACGTCGGCAAGTAATAGTACGTCTGTGAGTAAGTATAGATCGTGGTATTGTTTCATAGTGGTCATACCAAAGGTTGACCACACAGTCTGTGCGTGTGTGTAGTCGTCGTCTGAAATATGTGTTTTGGTTAAGTCGTTGTAGAATGTCTCCTTGGGAGGCAGTTCAGTATCGTTAAATTTTGATTCGTCTGTCATGTAAGTGTAGGGAAAAACGCCTTTTCGTAGTAGTAAGTCTGTGTCAGTCATACACTGCCCTAAAATTTTGAATTTTGATGCCCCGTCGTCAGAAACTAAGTTGGACACGAGTGTGTCCAAGGAAGCGTTAAGGAATTGGAGCGAGTCCAAAAATCGTAATGACCCAAGGGTGACTGAAATGTACCGCTCACTGGTTGTAGCGATACATGACAGTTTTTCTTTTTTGAATTTACCTAACCCTTGGATCAAGTGGTGGCAGTCATAACCTCTGAGGTTATGGAAAAATACAGGAATGTGATCGGGAACTTTATAATTTAGATTACATGAATTGTGGGCGGGTCCCAAGAACTGCCCCGTTAGGTGATTATGATTGGCCACTTTGTCTCCGTGTAAAGGTTTTTGACAAAGGTGACAGGTGGTAGCATTTTGGAAAATAATTTTGTCTTGCGGAGACATATTAATAGGAATATTCTTTTTAATAATGGGTAAGAGCTCATTAGACTCATCAATCAAACAATTTAGAAAAGTATCTACAACGTTGGGGCCGCTATAGACTTTGGGTTGTTTTACTGGTTTGCCATTACTATCAATGATTACATAGCAAAAACCTGAAGGGGTATGATGGGCAGTGTTGGTAGTGTGTGAAGTAGTAGGGTCGTTCAGTGCTGTGTCGATTGGAACGACAAAGGACTCAAAGTCACAGTATATTGTGAATGGGACTTTATGAGTTAGAGTGTAGTTTTTGAAATACATGTATTTTTCGTCATCAGTAGGAAGTCTGGTCTTTTGTGCACCGTGTGGTGAACACAAAGGTAAGTGGTTAGTAAGTCGTAGTTGGGAGGAAAATCTGTGTAGGCAGTAGTCACAGTAGTGTGATGCATTTGCGTATTTAGTCAAGTGAGCTAAAAGTCGGGACATGTTAGTGATTAAACAGTAGTGGGAGGTAGTGTCAGTAGTCAAAAGTAACAAGTTGATGTGATGAACTCTAAATTTTTCTTTTGTTATTCTTAGGGGATAAATTTCGTCTTTTTCAAATCCAAATACATTTACAGATAAAGCGGGGTTCAATTTTTCAAATTTATCAAGATCGGAAATTTTGACAGGATACTCAATTCTGGACATGTTTATATTATGTTCCAAGGATTTATAATAACTTACTCGTCTATTTCGGTCCGGGTACAAATGGGCAAGTACAGAGTACAGGAAACATTTTTGATCGTCGTTCTTAATATTTATAATTCCTTGTTTGGGATTGGCAATTTTTTTCGGAGTGGGTATATAAGAAGAGGCGTACAAAGGTTGATATTTAACAATGAACAGATCTAGGCGTAAAACGTTTTCTATTACCCACCCACTACCTTGACTTACCCACTTAGCCACGCTTTCTAAAATTTTGTCTGTAGCCTCGGAATACTGAATATCGAGAGAATCAGAAGGTAGCAAAGGACGGGTTTTGCCGTGAAAGAAGGGTGTTGTTGTGATTTCTTCGTTGTTTATTGTTTTGGAAAATTTAATCTGGACTGCGATATACCATTTAACTCCCCCGAGCCTGTTTAGGTGGTTATTTATTTCAGACATAATTTTGTTTTTATGTTCCGTTAGAACGGTAAGGAGATCAGGATCGGATGTATCGAACCTACGGGAAATGGTGACGAGGTTGTCGTATATGGAAAAGGATTCCATCTTTTAAACAAAATTAAATCGGAAGAAAAACAAAGGGTGGTAAATATTGATTATTACTTTGAAATACCGTACAGAGAACAGCGTCCAAAATTACAAGAATTACGTGAGTAGGAGCAAAGTGAAGACACGTCTGATCAGTACGAGCGCAAGAGCAGAAGTGAGACGGATTGAATGTGTTGGTCGTTTATATAGGGATTGAGGGGGGAGGGGGAGGGGGCAACCAATCAGAACGTAGTATTTGGGTCACGCGCCTGTCCAGACATGAAAATCTGATTACGTCATCCCGTGTGGTAACGGAAGTAGATGTGATAACAGATGACCTTTGAGGTCAAGTGATGTCTAATTTGTTTAATATATATTATGTTTCGCTGTTGGGAGCGCTACGATCGGATCGAGCACATAGAGTATATGGAGTAGTGTATGAAATATTAATTTGTTATAGTTTGTATATATGAGTAGAGTAACAAGGGGCGCATGCGTGCCCGACCAGCAGACGACGTGTACGAAGGTAGTCGACGGTCGCCGGAAGTACACGCCATATTGGATAAGGAATTTTGGGAGGGAAAGACGCCATATTGGATCCGGTTGTCATATTTTTACATTTATTATAGTGTAAAGTCCGCCATATTGGATGAGGAATTTTTGGAGGGAATTTTGGGAGGGAAAGATGCCATATTGGACAAAAAAATTCATTTTATATAGTATAAGAGTGTACATTTTATATAGTATAAGGCTGACATCTTGGATGAGGGAATTTTGGGAAGGGAATTTTCCCACGGGGTGTGAGGGCGCGGGAGGGAAAAGACGCCATATTGGACAAAAAAGTGAATTTCATATAGTATAACAAGGGAATTTGGGGGGAAATGTGGGTAATGTGAGGGAAATTGGGTGGAAATGTGGGTAATGTGAGGGAAAATGGGTAATTTGGGGGAAATTTGAGGGTAATTTGGGAATTTGAGGGAAATTTGAGGTTAGGAAAAGTGAGGTTAGGAAATTTGGCGGGAATTTGGGAATTTGGCGGGAAATTTGAGGTTAGGAAAAGTGAGGTTAGGAAATTTGGCGGGAATTTGGGAATTTGGCGGGAAATTTGAGGTTAGGAAAAGTGAGGTTAGAAAATTTGGCGGGAAATGGGAGCCGCCATCTTGGATGACGTCATCAATCAGAGCTCGGGGTGGTCACGTGACCCGAAGATACCCGAACGTGGTCGCCATCTTGGAAAATCGACCCGAAGATACCCGAAAGTGAGTCTAGAACCATTATATTTTCACTACTCACACACAATCACAAATTACATAGACAAATACAAACAATATAAAGAATACTTAACGAGGAAAATCTAACCTGTGTGGCTACTAGTACTACTATAATTGTGATAGATAATTATACGCGAAACCCTTAGTGTCAGAGTATTTATTTCATTAGGTACATAATAGGAACTTATCAAATAAAAATAAAAACCGATCATTTTACAGAAGAAATAACTTTAATTCTAATAGTTTACATACATTATAGGGAAAAGTTAAAAGTGAAAAGTTAACAGAGAGAAGGTCTACATTTTACAATTTAATATTTCTTAATTTCATCTTCGCGAAAGAAGTCACCAGTTCATTCAAGTCGATGTTTTTGGCCAAGTCTTGTTCAATTGATAGAGTGGCCAGTCCTTGAAGCCTTTCTTGCGTCATGGTAGATCGAATATAAGTTTTAATTAATTTGAATTTTGAAAAACTACGCTCACCACTGGCAACAGACACAGGCAGAGTCAGCAAAATCCGTAAAGCCACGGACAAATTTGGGGCACAATCTTTAAGGTCATTGCTTTTGATGAAGTTAAGGACATCTTGTGGATTTGCGTTCTTGGGTACTCTCCTAGCAATGGCTTGAACTTCATTGCAAAGTTCGTGGCCTTCAATATCTTTAGCCTCACTGTTTGAGAGGAAATGTTTTAAATTCATACAATCGTCCATCAGGGACTTTGTTGTTGCGGTTGCGGCATTCACCTTGGATATGTTGTAGAGAAATCCGAATATAGATGTAACCTCTTCTAACTGTTGAAATCTTTCATCCAGAGAAGAGATTGCAGTATCGAGAATGGCAAAATGGAGATTGACTTTGAAATGTTCTTGAGGGGATACCAAAGGTTCATCATCCGCTTCGTAATCAAACTGTTTTTTCTTCTTTTTCAACCGAGTTGGCAGGGTTTCTGTTTCAAATGTTGGTTGAATATTTAGCTCTTCTGCCACTCCTCTGGAATCAACTAGAATACTTCCAAAGCCATCGTCGCAACGTAACTTTTGTAAGTACGATTTAGTTTTGCTTAGTTGATCTTTGGCAGCAGCCAAATCGAATTGTTTGGATTGTAACTGCTTACTTGTTATGTTGATTTCAAAAAGTATACTGTGCCATAAAACTACACTTACAACAAAATTGTATTTTTCAATGTTTTTTGCCAGACCTAAAGCTTGCACTCGCGAGATGATACCCGTTGGCCCATTTAAGGAGCGATCTTCGCATAAATGTCCATTAAAGCGTTATGAACATCACCCAGTTGATATCGAAGAGGTACGAGAGCATCTATTCGACTTTCCCATCTGGTTTCACTAAGGGGCTTAATCGTCAAGTTAGTTACATGTTTTTTTAGAGTATTCCAACGTTGTGTTGAAGCAGAAAAATAAACATAAATTTCTTGAACCAAAGCAAAGAACTTCGTAGCCTCCAAGCAACAATGCGCTGCATCATTAACAACAAGATTCAATGAATGTGAGCTACAAGGCACATAAAACGCTCCGGGTTAATCTCTTTGATTCTCTTTTGTACTCCGGAGTGTTTGCCTTTCATATTACTTCCGTTATCATAGCCTTGACCGCGTAAATCGTCGATGCAAAGTTCGAGTTCTTTCAAAAATTGCTTCAGTTAAACTAGCACCAGTTGTCTCAGTCAAGGGTATGAAACCTAAAAAGTGCTCTCGAATTTCACTTGTAGTTTTCGTGATAGCCACAAATCTTACAATCACAGTCATTTGTTCTGTATGGCTGACGTCTGGAGTGCAATCCAGAATTATAGAGTAATACTTTGCAGCATGTACTAGAGAAATAATTTTAGCCTGCACGGCGTTTGCTAACAGTTTGATCATTTCATTCTGAACATCTTTGCTCAAGTAATGTACCTTTGTCTCATTGTCTTGAATTTTGCGAAGATGTTCATGCATCAAGGGGTCAAATAGCGCCAAGTATTCCAGAAATTTCAAGAAGCTTCCATTACCGGCTGTGAAGAGTTTCTCATGTTTTCCTCGAAGTGCCAGATTTTGAGCTCCTAAAACTCGCACAAGAGCAATTATTCTTTCCAAGACACTTTTCCAATATTTTTCTTCTTGTTTCATCAGACGTAAATTTTGATCATCTATAGTTTTATTTTTATTTAATCTTAGCTCAAGTTCCTTCCATTCATGAAAGCAAATTATGTGACTGTCGCTCTTTTCATGATTACTCAGAATTTTAGCTATATTTTTCCAATCATTGGTTCCTTTTGAACATAAACTTGGCGGTGAAGTTGATTTAAAGAACAGTTTACAACAAAAGCAGAAAACCAAATCATTAGATTTTGAGTATAGTAACTACGTACGACAGACAGATTCACCATTGGCTAGTTGTCTTTTGTAATGATTCTTTGAAAACCTCCTACGACCGATATCGAGTGGAAAATCAATATACTTTTGCTGATGAGGACCATGTTGAACAAGAGATACCCTAAGAGTGTCATCGCACCTGTCAGGCCAAGTAGCTGGGTCATTAAAATCAAGAGCTGATTCTGATTCTAAATTGTCTTGATTTTCTAGCGTAGACACATTCAACTCTTCTTCAGTACCTACACTTTCATCATTAACTTCCTCTGTTCGAATTTCACTGACGTTCTCCTCAACATCATAATTATTACAACTATTTTCAAGTAGATAATCTGCTTCTGATGAGGGTCCCGGTCCCGCTTCCTCTTGATCCGCTGTGTTTTGTTGTTTGATTTGTTCGTGGCGTAAATACTTTAAAAATGACCCTTTTTGTTCTGAATAAACTTGTCCTTCTCAGCTTTCCTTTTCCGGTATTGGAAGCCAGATAGTATTTTTCTTTCAGCCATTATAACGAACAATATCTACCTGAAATTTAAGACATTATATGTAGAAGTTTACTACACAATGTAGAAATTTAAAAAGATACCTACATCTACATTTTTCAAAATATATTTCTTGAGTGTGAAAGCTCAAAAGTTGCAAGAATATTATTTTAAACTTCATATCTTGACATTTGAAATAGTACCAAGTTACCAAGACTTGGTAACTTGGTACTGTACATCTTTTTGATGATGGTTTTATACTTGGAAAAAGTAAATTTTTATCAGACCAAGCATAATACAGAATGTGTATCAGCTAATTTATACAGAAACGTATGCTGTAGGCAGCACTGTAACAGCTGATTAAAACTATTAACTACTTCACTTACCTATATCAAGTTGTATGTTGTATACAGTTTTTCCACTTCCTACATTGTAGGACACATCCGACATAAAGCTGTATGAGGTCAAACTTTTAAATACGGGAAAAGGAGGGTGTTTACTAATTAACTAATCTACCTTAGATAAGGTACAGTATTATTGAAATTATATAGACAACACACTACACAGTACAGTCACAGTGTAACAACAAACCGCCAAATCTTAACTGATCTGATCACCTGTCACAACACAACTGTCGTTATGAGCAGAGCAGGGATGGCAACAACGCCGATTCATGTAGAGACATGAAACTTTCATTCAAGGTCAAGCGGCTACTCAGAGAGTACGCGGCGGCGGTTGCGCCCCCCCCCCCCAACCCCGCACACAGCACACTACCGACCCACGCCTCTTCACCTTCCTCAGCGCACAACCGACACTGTCGACTACTGTCGAGTGTCGTCTGTCACTCACGTCTCTCATACAGAATGAATCAGTAAGCTGACCTGTAAAATTAAATCAAGCTAATATTCATAAAGTTTTATTAGGAAATCAATTTTTTTTAATTTTTCCCTTTTTGCCGCCCTCCCCAGGTTGCCGCCCTAGGCGGCCGCCTAGTTTGCCTAGTGGACGCGCCGCCACTGTATGATCCCGACTCAGGTTCTCCTAACAATGCCTGCTTTCCTATTCATTACCTTTTAATAGAATAGATCAAATTACCATAAAGAAACTACTTACTGTAGAAAATCTACATTATACTGGCCTAAATATACGTGATAAAACAGACGAAGTGATGTAGGCTAATAAAATAATTCCTTTGGTTTAATTACTACAAGTTATAATTTAATATAAACCAATCGTTGTTTCGTTTGAGACAAATTTAATATATTATTTTGGTGTTAATGAAAAATATGTCTGTTTGTTGGATTTTATGTTAGTCATAATTGGTTAATACATAAATAGGTTATAGTAAATTTAGGAAATTAAGATTTTTTTGAACCGTTGATTTTATCTAAGCAATAGGCCTAATATCATAAAGGACAATACGTAGAGGAAGCACTGGAAGATGTTCATGATTGTTCCATATTTATACATGCTGAAATTTTAATCGCCTATGTATACTCATGTATTCAAACTAATCATTCAACATCACCTTATAAAATGTAATGTAATGGTAGATTGTATGACGGTATCTAGAAAAAATGCGGAAGGGATCACGCATCCTCGCCGTGTTACCTACCGTATGTTGATTAGTGACCGTGAATTATATTAAATAAGAAGAATTGAATTTATTTATTTATAAATAAATTATATTAAAGGTATGCTTTAAACTTCCCCCCGTGTGTCTAATATGTATAATATGCTAATGTATATTAGTATTTTGCTCAAACCTAACGAGCATTTCACCAATTTTAAACATTACAATTAATTCATAAATATAAAATAAGTTTAATGTTAATACATTATATTGTCCTCGTAACCTTATCTCACGAATCCACACAATTTATTGGTTTTAGTAAAGTATAACAAATTTTAAAATCACTTAAATTTAAAGCCTCTAAGAAACTTTTATTTTTATAATATCAGGATTAGCAGAAAAGCGAAGTTAAATTATGAAAAATGAAGCCACTTTGGTGAATTATTAAAAAATTTAATTAGATTTTAGTTTTTCCAAAGTAAATTTGCCGTATTAATATCAGGGACTTACCGCGAATTTCAAATTTATATTTCAGGTAATAAGGGGATTTTTGTAGTACATTCCGATTAATAGCTCAGATTTGTTGGCAACATTGGATAGAACTCGAACGAAACGGGGGGAAAAGAGACAGAGAAACGAGAAATCAGTGTTTCCATTCGCGGGATTTCTATCCCGTTAACGGGATTTTAGAGGTATTGCGGGATAAAAACGGGATAGCGGGATTTTGCGGGATGATCTTAAGATTTACATAGAATATTGGGTTTTTACAGCATTTTACTTAGATCACACTTTTGTGCATTAAAATAATTTTTTAAATTTTACCATTTTTTAAGCACCTTACTGTTGTAATTATTGTAATATTTGTACTCCTCAGAGATATTGATTGACTGACTCGTTTACCGTCAAAACAATTTCAAAGTAAACCAAGTTAAAATAACAAACATTTGCTACTTGAAATTTTTTCCAAAGAATTATAACTTTAATTATTTATATACTTTATAATATCAGCTGCTTTTATAAATGCCAAAAATCTCACCTATTAAGCTATTATCCTATTTTGACAGTAGAAAAAAATAATGTAGCAGCTTTACTTTAATTGACCGTCTTTGGTCTTAATAATTATGAAGGTTGGTATTGATAAAAAAAAATTAGTTGCACAAAACCTTCCAAAAGTTTTAATTTAGAGTTTTCATAAAAGATTACACATTTTGAATAAAACAGAAAATCAATAAAGATTCAAAAAGTGTTTTTGATGGAATTCTCTTATGAAAAACAAAAATGCAGACCAAAAACTTACACATTTTATAAAGTTCTGACATGCTTATTTGTGTTAATTCTCGTTAAAATATGGGGTTTTATGGCTTCAATTTTTAAAAATTTTCCGGGGGAGGGCCCCCCCACTTTTCTGGGGGGTATTCCATATTCCCCCATGATGATTTGGAACTTTATCCAATAATCATCGCAGCTTTTTGAAATTAACCAATAGTAGCTGACATTAAACCATACAATATATATCTATAGTTTGTACTGGGTCGTTTAACTGGTACATATTGCTACTTGTCGTCGTGGTTTGCCAGGCTGCCTGAGATCGCTCATGCGCTGTGTTTTGTTTACTTTAGTGGCCGTTGGCCGGACTCTTTCGTTCCTTGATTTCCTCCCACTCGGGCTGTCAGGTCTTGTCTTGCTTGTCTTGCTGTCTTGTCTTGCTCGTCTGTCTTGCCTAGACTCTACACACATCCACCTAGAGACTCTTGAACGTAAGTGTTCATTTTTGTAATTTCAAATATCTAATCACCCTTTTGGTGAAAATAATTTGTTTAAATAATAATGATTGTTATAATATGCTTATTTGTTATTTCCAGTGTATTGTTAGATTTGTTCTTGGTCTAGATGTTTGTCAAACTAGGTTCGAGCCCATGTGCTCAAGATTACTATTTTACCATTAATTTCTTTATTATATTATTGTTTTAGGTTCCATATTTTGTTTTCTGTTCAATGTTAGTTATATATCATTTTTATTGATCATTTTGCAGTTGATGGAATATCCCCCACACCCCCCGGTAAGTCACGCGAACGGAGTATTGGCTTCATCTCAAAAGCGGGATAAAACGGGATTTTTCGCTGTCTTAGCGGGATTAAATTTTTCCATGAGTGGAAACACTGCGAGAAATTAAGGTTACTTAAATTTGTATGCCCATGCCGGTGATTGTCTTACATTTTCATTTAAATCTTGGATTGTGTTGCTAGTAGTACTTATTGAGGAACAATGTCTTACAAAGCTCCCAAAGTGCAGAAGGTTATGGTTCAACCTATTAATCTTATATTTAGGTATCTTCAGAATAGGTCAAGAGTGGATGTTTGGTTATATGGGAACATAAACATGAGGATCCAGGGCCATATTGTTGGATTTGATGAATACATGAATTTGGTTTTGGACGAAGCTGAAGAACGACATACAAGTGGAAAAGTGAAGAAGCTGGGAAGAATCCTGTTGAAGGGTGATAATATAACTCTTATTCAGAATGTGAATCCTGAGACCATGGCTCTAACCTAGTGCCACCAAAAGACTAATTCTTCAAACTGCAGTTGCTTCCAAAAAGGTGAGTTTAACACATTGACTGCTAAAGGAAATGCTTATATATCAACTTAGAAGCTAACATATAAAGTAATTTGATAAACATTGCTTGTGACATTGGAAGACTGTTTATGACCAAAAAAATATGTCTCATCCAAAATGGCTACATAGGTGACGTCACAGTTTGATCGGTGGGATCAGGACATTAAGCCGGTTTTGTCACGCACTCCGTGTTTATAACGCTCGAATTACACCAAATACACGTTAAAATACTGTTTATTGTTAGTACATAGGCTAAAATATTTATTTACATCTTTGGAATGGCTGAGATATTTGTGAAATATAATTAAAAATAATAATTTGAATGTACAAGAACAAAATGCATACAACACAATAATGTAGCCTAACTGCACCAACGCGTAAACAAACTCTAAATTCAATGAACACGTTTATCACAGGCCGAAAACGCAGGAATCTGAAACAAACTGCATGTCAAGATCGAGTTGGAATAACACAATACTCTCACTGAATACGAAGTTGCCCGGTCCAATGCTGAGCTCACACTGAGTAATACATCAGCCCATGGCAACAACATGCGGTATCACATGTTGCGCACCAGCGTTACGGACCTTACCCCGTGGGGCTCACACTGGTTGTGTTAAGACACTATATGCTGAAAATTTAAGTCATGCTGTGTCTGTCTCATGTGCCAGGTTGCCTGGCGAACGTAGGCTTATTGTTTAGGACTTGAGAAATTGTTTATGGTAATTAGGCCTATATAGAACAGGGGCCTTGTTGACTTTTTTTCTTAAAATTATTGTAGATAATAATGAAGAAACAATATTATTACTGGTATTGTTTTATTTCTTAGTGGAAAAGACTACTTACTTTCAAAACAGGAAAAACAGAAAAATATTTTTGTCTGATAAATATTTAGGGTAAATAATATTCATAATAACATATTATGGTGTTGTGCGTATTCAAATTAACCTAAATTTGGTCCTGGTCACAAATATCGCAAGGGGTTTGCAATACAATTATTATAAAGCACGCCATCGCTGGAAATGTGCTGGTTCCAGTAAGGTTGTGATTGGTTAAAATAGACGTAGGCCTAGGTTGGGTATTGATAGATTAGATTAGGCAATATTAGGTTTGGATAAGTAAGGTTATGTTTTTAGATTATGACTAACTAACTAGGGATGGCTAAATATAACAGCATCACCTACATTGCATCAGTTGCTTCAATGTAGCATATGCGCCAAACAACAGATGCGTGGAATCGCCTGTTGCAACAGGATGTAGTCTGCTATAACTGACGGCCTGCTACGAACATATCTCCCAGAAAATTTCCTGTTGCAACATTAAAACCATCAACTCAATTTCGTCTGTTATAATTATTCTCTTGTGTTACCTGTTATATGTACTGTGTATCGTTTATCTTTGGTTATTAATTAATTACTGTAGTGACTTAATTATTAGACATTTTTCAAACATGGTTCCTTAATATGCCAAATTATTATAAATATGACATTATGTATTAATGTAGTGTGATTATTTTTTGTATTAATATGAATGATTCCTAAAACATTTAAATATGTATGTAGGAATCATACGTCTGTTATAACAGATGTAACAGAAGTAGTTGACTGGCACGTATCTACTTGTAACCTAACGTAATTAACCCAACTAAACAAATATGATTTGAACTCTCCAAACCTAACATACAGTAACCATATCTAACAGAAAACATAACCAAACTTATAATAAATATCACCTAGTATTACCCAACCTAGGCTTATCCAATCAAAATAAAACCTTACTGAAACTAGCACATTTTCGGTGTTAACGTGTGTAATAATGTTATATCAGGACTAAATTCTGCACAATTTGAGTACCCACAACACTATATTTACAGAAAAATTGTTACTGCCTACCTAATTTTTCTGATTTTACTGGCTTTTCCGCTGGAAAAATATGATAATGCTGAGAAAACAAATTTCAGCCATAAAATCAACAAGTCCCCTGTCCTATATACCTATGTTTTTTTATAATCATTTATCTAAGATTCTCACTTGTTGTGTTTGTAGAGAGGTAAAATTTTTTTAACTTACCAAAAAACAGAGTAATTTATCTTATCTACGTGATGCATATGGTCTTTTTATACAGAACTTGCCCTAAACAACAGTTACATGTGTTAGGCCTACCCAAAAGCAGGAAATAATTTTTTGGTAATTGATGGAAACAGCGTGTTAATTCTTAAAATAGGCTATTTATGGAAGTAGTTCGAAATTTGGAGGGGAAGCAGTATTTACCAAAGGAACAAAAATGTCTACTTAATAGAAAAACTGGAAAAATATTAACTTTTATATTTCACACTGTGGGTACTGATATCAGGGTCTCCCGGGTGATAATAGGAGCCAAGGGCAAGATTTTGATCTGCGCCCTCCTCCCCAATAAGGGTATTTGTAGATAATTGTATCTAGGTACAAATTCTATATTTGTATTTTATAAATACACCACATTGTTGTTTTTTATTTTGTGTTTATATGTACAAAAAGAGTTACATTTTATGAAGGTAATATATCAAACAAAACAAGTTGATTAGATTTAAGAACAACTTAAAATAATCAGTCTGATTTGTTACTCATTTAAAGTTTAATTTCCCAAAGGGATTTTCCTTGCCTTGGATTTTGACAAAGAGTTAAAAGACTAACATTATTAATAAAGGATGATTCAGTTAAAGGTCACACTTTTAGGTTGGTATCACTGTTCTCTTATGCAAGATCAACAACTGATGTCTTGTAATTCTGCATTGTTGTTTAACCTTTTCCCCTCAGAACTGTCTGTTAAAAAATGTTCTCTCAGATCAGATGTCCAGTAAAGTTGGCTACACTTGTTTCTATGTCAGCTCAGCAGTTGAACACCTGCTAGTGACCCGTAAGGTCGGATGGCCATCTAGGTTGGCCATGGTTGCTTTAATTATGAGATCGGCAGCCATGTCACTCTCCTGTTCTCACAAGGTCGGAACCCATTTTGTGGTCATTCAGCCTTATTGTAATTGCATCCTCGTTTTTAAAGTTTAAATACTACGTATTTAATTTTGAATGTTGATCTGAATTTTTGTATTAAATATTTAAAATATGGAGCATTACGTGATACAGTTTTTCTTATTATATTATTAGTATAATATATTTTAAAATACTATTGAAAAAAATTAAACATTTTGAGTCATGAAAACTAATTTGTTTAAACATTTTTTTCACTATTAATATTTATTTTAAATTGCTGTTTTTATATTTTTAACTGATAATTGAAATGTCTAGAATTAAAAATATTTATTGTCTGGTTTTAAATTAAAATAAAAACAAGATCGGTTAAAATAGCAAAGTTTTAATTAATGAAACATACAATTCTGGAATAACAAGTAATATTTAGTTTTGAAATAAATCAGTTTTTAAAATGTTTCTGAGTGTGATATTTTTTGAAAAATATGCTAGGACAAAGACCTGGGATACTGAAACGGGAATTAAATAACTATTATTTACAATTACATACAGTATTTTACAACAAAATAGAATATTTACAATAATTAATAACACTCAAGATGCACGAGGATAAAATCGAGAGATAGCATAGATTGACAGCCAATTTCTGACACACAATCAGGATATATACACAAAGCAGAAACGAACAATATTAGCTGGTTGATTATAATCTAGGCATACTTAAACAGCTGTTAAACATTTAAAAATATTGCTCAAACAAGTTATATCTAAAATACACAAACATGTCAAGTGTCCAACATAGTTGGACATCCAAATGCGTAGGGAAATCATTACCGGCCATCACAGTTAGGACAGCCGATCCCAGCGGACAACGCATCTAAATCTTACCCGATCTGAACGCGAACATAGTAGTGGCCACCAGAGTTGGACACTCAATCTCAGAAGACACATTTAGACGAACACTCGCCGAGCTGGTGGCAAAATCGTGATGTCCAACTGGGTTGGCCATTCTAGAGGAAAGGGTTAATGATATTTGTTGTTATGGAGCTTGATTTGAGAAATATTTTCTGTCATGGAGAGTGTGTTTTAATTTCTAAAACCTTTTTTCAAATTACAAAATTTTTACTTACACGATTCGACCACTGGACAAACCATAGAAGTGTAAATATGAAGAGGAGAATAGAGATTAAAAATTGAATGAGAAGAAGAATTTATTTTTGAAGCAAAACAGAAAAGACTGCTTTAAATCAATGTGCCTTTTTTTGTCAAATAACGTTCTCAGTTCTAGGGCAGTAACCTAAAACGCCAACAAGAAACTAACCTGTTGTAGCTGTTATATCCTGTTATAGCTGAGTATTTCGTGTGGATTCTCAGTTAAGAAAAAACGAAATTGAGATCACTAAAGGAAAAATATT
>JAQJVL010008735.1:0-2500 GCA_035578905.1 Stictocephala bisonia
AAATTTGCTAAGTATTATGACCTCTGTATTATTCATACTGTCTGTATACTATCATGGTCCCAAAGTATATCGGCGTAATACAGGTTGTACAAACTTAAGGTCGTAGACTTAAATTTCCTTGAAAAGTCTTAGAATGCTCATGAACCCACATAACTAGGTTTTAACTAACCAAATTAAAAAAAAAATATTAGTTTTCTTATATCTGACCCTTACCTTTACTTTGTAGTTCACGCATATTTCCAGCTACTTACACAATTGGGTCTTTTTTTATAAGGACACCTCCCACTCTGACGGTCACTGTTTTTACCACAGGGACTCAAAATTCTATTAAATACGCTCTAAATATTGTGTTAGGTTAGGTTGGGATCGGTTAGGGTAGCTTAGGTTAGGTTATTTATAGGTCTGAGACAAATCTATAAAATGTTTTCCTATTACAGGCAAAAGATTTTTTAACGTACTATACCAACTGTTGTACGTGACTTGCCGAGGTCAAAATTTCAACGTATGAGAGCCATAATATACAAACCAATAACTAGAATAACGAGTTTAGATTAGGTTAGGTAAGGTTAGGTTAGGTTAGGTTAGGTTAGGTTAGGTTAGGTTATGTTAGGTTAGGTTAAGTTAATGATAAGAAATACAAATATTTATAGCATTTAATTGTTGTGTACTATTAAAGTACTACAATAAATGTATTGTGTGCATGTAAACGTTTACACATTCAACATGGTATTTCCTTACACGGTTCAACCATTGAACGAAGTCCTGATCAAGTCCTTATACTACAACAGCCATAAGAGTAACCAATAAATTAGAATACGATGAATAAAGTGACGTTTCTTTAAGAAATATTAAATCTAAACAGTACATGTACAATAATTACATTTACAATAAATTTTATTCACGAAGAAAAATCTAACATAAATTGTTAGCGATCAACTTTTGTTACATAATTATAATGCAAATCACATAATTATATTGTATTCACCCATCATAATCTTTATACTAAAAAAATAGGATCGACGTCTTTTAGATTTTTAACGGATATTATATTAAAAAAAAATCATAATATATTCAACTTGTACAATTAGAAATAATTATACTCAAAGAATTTAACAATGTGACAAAATATAACTAGTGAAGAAGAGAAAAAAGCCTCCAAAAACAAGAGACAAGGGAAATAAATACACATTTTTATTTTATGTACCTGAAGCCTTAAAAAAATAATCAAGATAACTAGAGGAAAAGATGTAACTAAATTATTTTGGATTTTAGTTTGTATATGTACATTTTGCTATGTGGCTAAAGACGTGTTACCGGCTTTGCAAGTTATACGGAATCAAGAGTCAAGAGTCAAATAATCTTTATTTTCGACAGTATACAAACTGCATAACAGCGTCATACTTAGCTACTTCAATAGTCTATTACAATATTAACTATGTCTAATACATTAAAAACTTAAAACATTATAAGTCCACCTGGGACGAAAGATGGGGCGGAATTTAGCGGAAAGGAAAGACTCTACGCTAACCCAGGAGGATTACTGCGCCAATTTAAATTCCCAATTTAAATTCATGCCACGCCAGCTTTATTGATGATTTAATTTTTGTCAGTAATCCCAGCGCTATTTAGTATTAGTGTCTAATTAGTATTGGTTTTGTGACTTAGATTCGGTCTTCCATAATGGCGTCTTCTCCGGGACGTGATCACACGAACTTCATGTAATTCTTCAGCAATGCAGAAACAAACTGGCCGACCAGTCTGCCTTCCACAGAACGGTTCACTTTCCATCCCAGCATGCCTTGCGCTTTAAAACCCCTGGCGTATCATTGGCCAGGCAGCGTTGCCGGTTTATCATTGGGTGAGACCCGAATTACAGTGGGAAATTCTAATGATTTAATTGTCAGTGTGATTGGCCACCAGCCATCACACTGTCTTTATAATGCACATACAGTTTTAAATAAATAAATAAGGCTTTTGAGAGGTAAAATATACCATTAAATATATACCATTAAATGAATTGTTTTGAATACCTACTATTAAATCACACTTTCTTCCATCCCACCAATCGTAATGCAGTTGTGTAATTAACATTTCAGTCATAATAGATGAGACAAAAGAACTTGTTTTATTAGATTACAACTTAAATAGGGATGACGTATCGTTAATGCACTTAGATAAATGTCCTTTGTTATGGTTTATGCAAATGACATATCGTTAAGCAGCTTACAGCCCTCCGAGGGTGGAAGAATTATATCACTGCTTTGTAATTAAAAGATAAACAGTTTACTTTTATCGCTGTACAGCACTGAAACGTTTCAATTATAATATCCATCTACATAATATGATTAGTTGTAAGTTTTAGTTTTATAAATGAATATTTTATTTATTTACTTTTATATTGATATGTATTAACTCTGCTGGAGGTACGTGGGATATTTTAGGTTACATACAACTAACCTAATCTTATTTAGGAGAAAAATTATAACCAGGAAAACCTTAA